>CAUYQG010092793.1:0-20611 GCA_963574415.1 Tarsius wallacei
ACCACAGAAACAAAGAACTGAGTTCCATATGTTCTCAGTCATAAGATGACCTTGAACAATTATAATGTTATAAGAAAGTGATTGGCAGTAGTGGAAAACTGTCAAGGGAGGGGGGTGGGACTGGCAGTTGAGGGAAACTGCTAGGGGAGGGAGGGGCATACCTCATCAACAAGGGTACCTGCATGATCAATGTTTGTATACCTAACCCTGAGTTGTACCCTACATCTTTATAATAAATAAATAAATTAAAAATAAACAAAAGAATAAAAATAAATAAAAGAATATTAGCTATTATCATATTATTACCATTTTTAAGTTTCAATGTACAAGTATTTCACAGATTAATTATTGAATTGATATATTGCATTCACATTTCCATATTGATTTCATGACTTCAACATTGATTTTGAATGTTAAAAGATCAACCCTGATCTTTCAATCTGGGTTTAGTCTATGAACTTCCTACTCTCAGCTCTTCAAAATTTCAGAGCAAACAAGTAGCATCAAAAAATAACACACCACTCTCTGATCCTAGTTCAACTCTTTGTTCTTAAAACAAATACACTCAAAGGAAACCAATAAAAAGCAATGACACACCCTGAATTCCTAAGATTGGCAAATAAACAGCATGTCCACTATGATAGCATATTCTGGAGTCTATCAGAAATCTATAACTAGAATAATATTTGTCTTAAGCAAAGTGAACATTTTATATTATGCAGTTCTTTTTCAAAAAAATGAAAAAGGAATAGAGAAAATAAAATGAGAAAGAAAAAATATTCAAGAACATTTAAAAATTGAAAAACAAACTATGTGCAGAAACAGAACTGTTACCAGGAAGATAAAGTGAAATGTTTTGTAAGAACTGAGGTCACTAAAGTTGGTTTCTGTGCTTATTTACGTAGCCTAAAAGGCAGCCATGAATCACACGAAGGGGACTAGGAAAGAGGCAAAGTCCTAAAAACAAGAATAGGGAGTCTGGAGGAGGCACATAAAGAGAGCATACAAAAAAATACAGTTTTCTGGCCTTTAAAAATAGTACGCATTCCAATTTGCTCTTTATAAGTGTTTCTACCTTCGCAGAGGTCTTTTCTTATTTTTATTTTCCCTACCCATGCCTCGCGTAGGACATTCAATCATAAACCTTCCTATTAATATGGTTGAATTTAAGTAGTGGTAAGAAGCAGCAGTAGCAGAAGGAGGTGGCAAGGGACAAAACAAAAGTGAGAACAAGGGGACGCGGAGTGGCAATTGAACCTGGGCGGCGCTCACCTGGACGCTCATGTACGCTGAGTGCCACCCATGAGTTCAGTCTATTTAGAGTCCACACGCTTCAGACTCAGAGACCAAGACAGAGTAAACAGGCTCCCAATGTTATTATCATGCACATATCACTTTTACATTAACATTTGAAAACCCAGAGGCACAGCATACTAAAAAGGATCACACTGAGAAACTAAATCTGATTTCTTCTTTCAAATTAAAGTTTTACATCAAAACCCATCTTCGCTGAGAATGAAATGGAGCCGTCCTGAAATGTTTCTTCCCCTGCCCATTTAGATAAATTACAAAGATGATTCAGGCTGAGGGTAAATGAACAGAATTTGATCAAAACAAACAAAAAGACATTCTAAATATGGTTTATCAGCAAAGCCATGCATTTTGTATCTAACTGATGAGTCAGTGAATCTCAATAGAAATGACTTGATTCTATTATGGGTTCTAATATCCTTCAGGTCAAGTCATGTTTATCCAACATTGCTACAAAGTGCAATTTATTAAAGACAAAGGCCAAAGTGAGGGTTTGGAAGAGTGCCCTATACCTGGCACAGCGTACTATGTTCAGTGAGTGACTCCTTAGATGTGAGGTCCTAAGCACTGTTAGAATTGATAACACGGTGACTCTCTTAGTTCTAGACACTTAGATTTTAGCAGAGATCATCACATGCTGACAGATATTAACCAATTATATAAAAGCAAGGAGTCAGGGAAGGAGCATTCAGGTAAGCGGCACCTTACTAAAAGAATCAGCTAAAAATCAAATTAGATTAATAACTCGGATGCTCACCAAATACTTACTATAAGCTGTGGACTGATTTACAAGCTATAGATGTGTTAATTTTAATCTTCACAATTAACCCCTAAGAGTTTGTGCTCCCATTATCAGCCTAATGAAGCATTTGAAAGTACTAAGACCCAGAGATGGGTAGGAACATGCCCAAGGTCCCGTAGCTGGCACGTAACAATGAAAATTTGACCTGCCTGTATCATTCAGTTCTGAAGTCCTTGTTATCAGCCATAACACTACACTGCAGACCCTGAGGAAGAAGACATAGCAGAGATTCAGAGACTGAAGTTCTTTTTCACTTTGATTTTGGAGTCTCACTCTGTCACCCAAGCTGGAATGCAGTGGCATGATCACAGCTCACCACAGTCTCAATCTCCTGGGCTCAGGTAATCTTTCTGTCTGTCTTCAAGTAGCTGGGACTATAGATGTACATCACCATGCTCAAATTGTTTGTTTATTTATCCATCTATTTGTTTATTTAATAGAGATGAAGTCTTGCTATGTTGCCCAGGCTGGTCTCGAACCCCTGGGCTCAAGCAATCCTCTTGCCCTGGCCTCCTGAAGTGCTGGGATTTCAGGCATGAACTACCATGCCCAGTCAACAGATTGAATTTCTATCCAAAACATTTTAATTGTGTTGTATGAAGTCAAAGAGTAAAAAACAAAACAAAACAGTGTGATGAAGTGGCAAGTTGATGGAACTAGGGAAAACTTGGGATGAAAGGGAATAGAATTTTTTTTTTTAAAGATGTCAAATTTTACTGAAGTCATGAGTACAAAGCAGAAGGAGGTAGTCTCTGTCAGTGTTTGGTGCAATCACCTGAAGGAATGCATTTTTGAAAGCAAAGCACAGACTGAAATCACCTCATGGGCTATTATCACCAAAGAAATCAAAGTGATAACAAGAAAAATGTCTACTAAATTTCCTTGGACAATCTGTGATCAAGATGAAATTAAAAACATGAAAATCAATTTTCCAAGGAACACTTATTTGAGCAGTATGACTGAATCAGGTTACACTAAATTACCTTTACTATTCATTTCAATTACTAAGCACTATGACTAAAAATGCTCTAAATTAAAAACTGTAATCAGGATGTAAGGTTACCAATTCATTCTGGTTAGCCCAGAACTTTCCTTATTTTAATACTGAAAATCCTGAATGCTGGGAAACCACTTTTTCCAGGGAGTTTGCCCAGGACAGTCCCAGTTTTAAAGCTGAAAGTCCTGCTAACCAAGATGGTGGATCATTTTACCAGAATTATACATTATATTAGCATCTTGTTGTAGACTGAATGTTTGTGTCCTCTCAAAATTCATATGTTGAAATCTTACCCCCAAATGTGATCATATTAAGAGGTGGGGACTTCCTGGGAGGTAGTTAGGATTAGAGAACATCTTGAGGGTGAAGCCCTCATGAATGGGATTAGAGTTCTCATAGAAGTCCAAGAAAACTTGCATTCTCTCTGCAACTGGCCATATGAGGAAGAAATGAGAAACTGGCGATCTGCAATCTGGAAAAGAGCCCTCACAATACCCGACCATGCCAGCACCCTGATTTCAGACTTCAGCCTCCAGAACTGTGAGAAATAAATTTCTATTGTTTATAAGCCACCCAGTCTGTGGTACTTTGTTATAACAGCTCAAATTGACTAAGATGTGCCCCATCATAATTATTGTGAATGGATCTCAAAAGGGGAAATGTACATGATTAGACATTATTGACAGAAAGCAACCGAAAATGACAAAGAAAAATATAAATCAATTTGAATTGTAAAAATCTGTATCACAGATATTGATAAGATTTAAGACATTTAAGACATAGATGTTGGAGCTATCAAATCACCTCATAAATAGTATAAAAGAAGGATAATACTTTGCTGTTTTCTTACTGATATATGATTTTTCAGAATATTATATTGTTTACAGACACTTTAATTTGAGAATAACTCAATGAATATTTAAAGAAATAAATAGCATTAGACATGGTAAAAAGCAATGATCAGAGCAATAAAATATTGGCTGCTTCAAAACTGTCGTTAATATTCTAGGTAAAAGAAATGTATATAATAACTGAATTAAAAATATCAAAAAGTCAGACCTATATACTACATACTATATACTGTAGGATAGTTTGATTGCTATTAAAATATAATCAGATTCAATATAAATAATGTGCTAAGAAAGAGATAAAGCTGCAACCTTGTCCTCACAGGTCCAAATAATACCATTTAGATTATGAGAAGCAGAGCTAAACAGCCTGTTCCCAGTGCCCACCTAGCAATATCCCCACCCCCGCCCCTTTTAAAACATATTTTGAATGTTAAGCAAAATGCTGCACTAAATCCAAGCATAATTCCCTTTTCATTAAAAGCAGTAATCCAACACTTATCAGTTAAGCCCAGAGCATGACAAAACACACACCAAAAAAAGCATAGCTTCTTGAAAACAACATGTTATGGTTAGTTTACAATTAAAAATATATATATATTGCAACCTAAGCTCTGAGTGTTTCCTTAAGTGATTCTCTCTGATAAATTGTCATCATGGTAAAAATGTGGCAGACAGTCTAAAAGCAGTGTCCTCTCAAACCTCCACCTAATTAAGGCGACCCCTAGAAAACAAGCAAATTGAGGCCATGAGTATTTCCAAGGGAAGTTTCTGGAAGGGACACTTGTGGTTCATTTTAAGAACATCATGGAGATTTCAAATTATGGCCACTTTGTAGACAAAAGGGGATTTCAGCAGTCAAAAATGCCATGTATCCTACTGTGGGCATAATTTGGGGGCTTAAGTCTAACTCTTCTGGACCTAACCAACAAAAAAAAATTAATATATAAGTATCAAGAACTTCAGATCTTGATCATTATAGATTTCATATGCACTAAGGAAAGAATCATATGCCCAAGATTCTTCAGTGAAGCATGTTTTAAAAATGCACACTGCGTTGATGAAAATGGTCATTATTGTGTCTATCACATCAAAGGTAGTTACACTAGCTATGATCAGGAATGACCCTACGAAGAGAGATTCTAAATTATAATCAAATACATTTGTCTTTCATTTTAACGATGCCTTGTAATTTATGTAATGGCCTGGAGAGGTTATGGGCTCTCACCGTGAAAAGCTAACAAAATAATTATAAAAGATTTCTTTACAGAACGCATAAGTGAGACAGAAGTGAGAGCACATAGCAAAACTATTGCAAAAAGTAGCAAAAAACCTCTAAGGATGTCCATTTAACTGATGAGAATGATGAATGGAAGCTTCTAAAAATACTAATAACAATAAACACTTTCTTTTTGGCTATGATTCAAGCAAAAGAAAGGATATGTCTAAGCAGGCTCATTGTTAGGGGCAGATGGCATGCTATTCCTAGAAAATGTCAACGTCTTAAAATCATGCCTGATATCATCACATTCCAGTTTTAACATTTCCAGTGGCTTCTTAACTAGAACATGGTAAATTTAGAACTTAGCATGGCTTCCAATGCCCTTATCTCCCTGTCTCCAGTCTTCCATCCCAGCCAAATTTTTCATCATTCTCTCCTTATTCAAAGCATAACCTACATCCTCAATGCATCAGACTAGAGAGGCTTCGAGTCTATTATATGCCTTTGAACTATATAAAAGCCTAGGCATGAGGCTATTTTTGACCTACAAAATGACAATTTTATGTGGTTCAACCTAATACACAATATAAAAAGGGAAAACCCACAGCTTCATGTTAAATTCATTGCACATCCAGGCAAATTACACTCCGGGATTCTTAGAGAACCTGAATATACTTGCTGAATAACTATTGGCTTAAAAAATAACTTTTATTAGAGTGTACTTTTTTAGGAATGAACTTTTGCTAGAACGAACTTTTGCTGAATGTCTTCTATTTGCTTCTTTGGGACCGCTCTTCATCCTTGTCCACGCTTTTCTACAGATTAATCTACATTGATTACTATAGCTGACCCTCTTGTTCTCTGACTTTGAATTGGGTGTAGCCATCAGAATCCCTAGCAGGGGATCAGAGAGAGGGAGGAGGATGAGGCTGGGTATTTGGTCTCCTTCTCCTTCCCCATGCAGGGTTGCCTGAGACTGGCCATGTGCCCCTACTAATGGCTACTTGACATCTACCTGATTCTCCCTTTCTGGTCCCCTGCCAATGCTTCCTTCTCTCAACACATGGGCCTGGGGTGAGGTCAACCCCACCAAATCCCCTTACAATTTCCCTTACATGCTGTCCACATTTTTGTAAATGATCCTCTATTGAGCCCTTGGCAAATTATCCTATTCTGTAGTGTTTCATCTGTTGTCTGCTGGAATGCTGTAATTCTGACACAGGTTAAATTCTTTATATTTGTTATTCACATATAATTCTTACAGCTCTTTAAAGAAGGTTTGTGATACTCATTTCATAGATAAGAAAACTATCACTCACAGAGGATAATTAACTAGCCCAAGATCAAACAAAGTGTTGCAGATATAGGGTTGGGATCCCAGCAATCTAACTTCAGAGACTATGGTTTGGTGATAGGAAATTGCTACTTTGATTCTATAAAATGAGGGAAAATAAATTTTAGAAACCACAGACTTATTAAAAAGAAATAATGCTGATTACAAATTTTCAAAATGGATTCTTAAATGTGTAGATTGTCTCATATGGGATGCTTATTGAAAATGGCAAATAATTAGGAGAACAAGGTCTTAATTAGACTTTAGGAGATTTGCTATTTGATGTCCCAGATACTTCTGAACAACTTGAGGAGACACAGAAAAACAGTCTTATTAAATTTGTTGCTGTATAGCTACAATAGAAGGCTAATACAATCTGAATCTGACTAGAAAAACTATCAAAGGCAAATGAAATTAATTGAAAGACAATAAATATCACACCATGCTGTTCTTGCTTGCTAGAGGCAGAAATCCAATTCAAATAGGCTTAAGCAGAGGATAGCATTTGTTAGCTCAAGTAACTGTAGAATCTAAAGGTGGACATTACATGTCGACCCACAAAGGGGCTCCAAAGATGTCCTTATATGAGTTCTCCCCTTCTGTAATTATCTTCTCTGTTTTCCTCTCTGTTGGCTCCTAAGCAATTTCCTGTCACCAGCAGGGTTGACATGGGACCTCTCTTGTAAAGGTCCAGTAGAAGAGAAAAACTCTCAACTCTCTGTAGAAAGACCCAGGGATGCATGTCATTGGCTTTAAAATAAACCAACTTCCCACAACAAACTATAGCCAGAGATCTGCAGTACTCTGATCGGCCAGGCATGAATCCTATGTCCACCTCAGAGAGGATGTGAGCTCTGCCCAACCACAAGAGCTGTAAAAATTGTTGGAGAAGCGAGGTAATACAAAGAAAATCAGAAAGAAGTCATTAAAACAAGAGCTAGGGTTATATCAGACAAAATGCAATGAAAACACACATTGACTACACAATTCAAAAACAATTTTAAAAATATAGAGGAGATATAGCTTAACTATGATATTATTAATATTAAAAAAGGTTTTTTTTTTTTTAAATGCTATCAAACTCAATATAAATCAACAAGGTGGTTTAGATACTAAAATAGGCTCGGACTGAATTGTTGATCATAAGTTCATAGTAATAGAGGCAATATTTATGATGATCTGCACTTATCAGATTGTACCTGAAATACTAGTTTAAGTTTTAACCACCACATTTTAGAAGAGATATTGAAGAGTTGGTGTCTACAGATTTGAAAGCTATGAATGTGCTTGGAAGACATAAAGTTTGAGGAATGGTTGAAGAAACAGGTAGACACGTTCAGATAGGAGAATGGACAATTCAGGAAGTGTATAAGATCTATGTTCTGATTTTGAATAACCTTCACATGGAAAACAAAGTACATTCACACAAAGAAATTCTGGATGACTGAATCAAGTCCAGTAAGTTTAAACTTTTGGTTACATTTTAATGCTTTACAGAACTTTGAAATGTGCTTAAATAAAAGAAGCATGGGACCCAATAGCCCTCCTCCACCTTCTTTGGTGTTAATTAGAGGTTAGATAACTACTTCTAAGACATGCTTCCCATAGGATTATCAGATGAGGTTAAAACATGGGCTTAGAATTCGTCTTAGGGATTCCCATCTTGGGCATTCTATAGAGAATTCTACTGCCTTGGTCCAAATTGTTATCCCAGTGTTTACTAGTTACGGAATTGTGGGCTACTTACTTCTTCTCTGTAAAGCTCACTTCTCCATCTATAAAATGAAAATAACAGTCTGTCCCTTTTATAGTTGCTGTATTAAATTATTAATACCCACAGGGAACTTAGATTAGTGTATGGCCCTAAATGCTCAGTATTAGCCATTATTATTACTAGGTAGTTGATCATGGATGCCTAACTTTCGTTGTTATACAGGTTTCTATATCTATTTGTGATAAACTCTTTTTTTTATAAAGAAGTATTTTGTGTGTGTGTGTTGCAAACATGTGGGTAGTTGAGGGTCTTAAGTTATCATTCTGCAGCAAAAGAGACTGTAGGTTGCTCATGTAATCCTTACAACAAGCTATTTCCTAGAGCTCATAGCCACTCAGGTCCCCTTTCTGGCGATGCTATGAAGCCTTGGTGATGTACTTCTCTGCTGCAAAAGCTCATTAAAAAAAAAAAAGCACTGGCCACTGGGCACGGTGGTTCATGCCTATAATCCCAGCAATTTGGGAGATGGAGGTGAGAGGATTGCCTGGGTCCAGGGGTTCAACCTCATCTCTACAATAAGTCAAGAAAAAGATCCAAGTGTGACTCAGTGGCCGTGAGTGTGCCACTACACTCCAGCCTGGACAACAGACTCCTACTCAAAAAAAAAAAAAAAAGGCAGACACATTCACGTAGGAAAATGGACAATTCAATGAGATTATAAGATCTGTGTTCTGATTTTGAATAACCTTCACATGGAAAACAAAGTACATTCACACAAAGAAATTCTGGATGACTGAATCAAGTCCAGTAAGTTTAAACTTTTGGTTACATTTTAGTGCTTTACAGAACTTTGAAATATGCTTAAATAAAAGAAACATGGGACCCAATAGCCCTCTTCCACCTTCATTGGTATTAATTAGAGTTTAGATAACTACATGTCAAAACAAAGGCCCACGTATGTATCCTGAATTGTTTGGTTATCTTTGGAAGATCACAAACTTATATCAAATGTGAACTCTTCAAACACTCTTCAATTTACTCTATATTACACATGAAGTGTGAGCTTTGCAATCACCAAATCAAGATGCTAAACTAAAATTCTCATTTTCACGACTAGGATCACTTATAATTCTCCGATTTTTCTAAACCGTCTTAACAAAGTCATAGATCGCAATGTTACAGAGCTGATCAAGGCTCCAAACTGAGAAGTCCAGTGTGGCTGACTTGGCCACGCACCTCCTTGATATCTTTGCCACCCCGAGAACAAAGCCGCAGTCATTTGATTGCAAAGAACAAAGCAAAAATCCTTTTAGGTTCTTTATCCCCAGTGTTAAGAAAACAAAATAATAGCACTCACCTTATCAATGATGTAATTGAGGCCAGAGTTTCCAAGCTTTAAAGAAGAAATACAGCAAATTGGAAGCATTAAAAACAATGTATAATTTAAACATTTTCAAAGAACATCACAGTCAATTATTCTGTTTTTTATCATTGAGGTCTGCGGCCCAGATCCCAGATTATTTTTGAACATACTAAATTCACGCAGGCTATAAAATAGACACAGATACAAATTTGAGTTACACCTTAAACATGATTCTATTTTAAGACAAAGGGAAATATAATGACAATACATGTTTATCTAAATACATTTACTTGTGTCTTGTGAAAGCAGCAGGAACAAGTAACTATTGTATAACTCTCCTGTCCTCTGCATCATTCTGCAGGCTGAGAACGTACAGTATTGAGAACAAGACCTCACGGTCCTGTCCTCTCTTCTAGCGGAGAAAGTATAGTAGGCAGCTTTGAGATTCCCCGCAATGACCTTGCCTCCTGGTATTCAAGGCCTTGTAGTCTCATCTGTTTGTGCGTGGCTGGACCCAGGGATTTGCCTCTAACATAATCACTCCAAACATCAGGCTGTGAAAGACCACGACTAAACTCTTTCTGCACTCCCTCTCTCCCTGGCTGTACTCGACTGCTTGCTTTGATAAATCCTTGTGCTCCAATAGAGGTCTATGTAGAAAGAAGTGAGCGAGGACTCCAGCCAACAGTTAGCAAGGATCTGAGGTCCTCAGCCCAGCAACCCTTGAGGAACTGAATCCTACCACCGACCCCGTCCATGCACTTGTAGGCAGATTTCCTCTAGTTGGGCTAACCTTTGGATGAGACCACAGCCCCAGCCAACACCACAATTGCAGCCTGTTGGAGACTCTGCAGCAGAGAATCCAGAAATAATGCGGGTTTCCTGGCCTGCAGGAATTGGGAGATGATACGTTTGTTTAAGCCACCAAGTGTTAGGGTAAAATTGTTTTGTTGTAATAGACAAGTAAACAAGATAGTTGGAGAAAGCAATAGACATTATGAAGGAAATAAACAAGGAAGAGGGAAACAAGAGGGGGATTCTCAGGGTCCTTTTTCTGAAACTGATATCTGAGTTGAAGATCACAAGTTAGAAAAATCTATATGTAAAAATAACCAGAGAATGAGAATTTCGTAAGCAGGGGACAGTAAACACAAAGATCCAAAGTGCTTGGCATATTGAAAGGAAAGAAAGAAGAGTGAAAAACAGGCTGGAACACAGTGAAGGGATCAGAAAATATGGTAAAGAATTGGGTTGGACAGCAAGGCAGCAGGGACATCCTACAGCTGAGGGATTTGCATGTCATTTTAAAAACAATGATACTTGTTTTAGGGTTCTCAATAAGGCTATGATAATATCTGAATTACCTACTATATTAGCAAATATATAGTATATATGCATCATATATATTTCTTATTGTTTCATAAAAAAAGTTTCATCTAGGAAGGCAGAGGTAGAGTCAGAAAGATGAGTTAACAGCTGTTACATAAGGGCTGACAGCAGGACTGACCAGCGGTGATAATACAGTTGGAAAGAGTAGACAAGTGTCAAAAATATTTTGTGATTAAACTCCACAGGGTTTGTTAGCATGTTCACTGAGAAAGAGGGAGGAACCCATGATGGCCTAGGTGTTCTGACTTGAACAACTGGTGGCTTAAGCCAAAATTGAGATGGGTAGCACTTGGAGAAGTGCAATTTGGAAGGAAGAGGTGTTTGTACATGTTAAGTTTGAAGATGCTTACTAGACATCCAAACAGAGAGGTCAGAATGAGAGTGGGATATGCGATCTTCCCCTGGAGTTTAAAGATGAGGTTGAGGCTAAAAATATAAACTAGCTTGGGTATCATTATGGTTTTCTACAGGGATCCTGCTTGTCATTGAGGGTATGATCATTCTTTGTTGTATGGTATCGCTCTGCTCATCAAGGACATTTAGCCTCCTAGGACCCTCCCTTTTAATGAAAGTCGTCCACATATTTACATATGATGCCTAGGGAGACAACCTGGTTGAGAATTATTGATAAGTAAATTTAACATCCTGCTACTAGTATATGGTTATATATAGAATGAGAGAGAATAGAAAAGTAAGCCTAAAGACAAATAAAAATGGTAAGGAATGACCAGAAGTAGGAGGAAAACTGGGAGAGTTCATAGTCCTAGAAGTCAGATAAGAAGTGATCAATCTTGTCAAATGCTGTTGAGAAGCAAAGAATTTCTTCTCATGTAATGTTAGGATAGAGGATTTGACCATGGAATCTGGCAACATGGAAGTCATCAAAGACTTCGACGGGAACTCTTTTGGTGAGGTAGAAAGCCAGGCTGGAGTGGGTTGAGATTTAAAAAAAAAAGGAAGGAGAAAGAAAATTAGGTAGAGGTGACAGCAAATATTTTCACAACTTCAAAGGAAATTTTAGGAACAAGGAAATATGGTGACCACATAGGGCAGAGAATTTTTTTTTAATTGACTGGTCTCAGGGTTTTGTGGGTATGCATGCCATGGTTGTACAGGGCAATTTAATATGGAAAGCCACAGAAGTATTCCTTAAAGATAAATTGGCACCAGTAAGTGTGATTTTTCACTTATTTTTTCACTCAAAGGTGATAACATTATTAGGAGCGAGAGTCATTTGTGGAAACCTGACTTAATTGGCAACATTTTAAAACTATTTCTCTCATGTTTATTGGATGTCATAAGATGGTTACTTGATCACACCACACCTCTAACTGGCCCAGCTCTGAGCATCTTTTTGACCCATTGTGTTGAGGAATAGAGTTCCCAGAGTAAGCCCCAAACCCAAAGATAAACATACAAATTTTTTAAAAGGCATTGTTAAGAAAGATGACATAGGCACAAGCACTTTAACTTCTTTTCACACAGAGAAGGACAATTTTTAAGTAAAAGTAGTGGCTGTTGCAATGTAGCCTTATGTTTTGGAGATGGAAGACATTTGTTTTGGGGGGAGATTGATGATGAATCTGAGAGCAGAGGGTTTTGGTGGGCTATGAAATGGGATGCAGGACACAGGTTTATCCTTCCCTAGAGACCTCCAGTTAGCCTGCTCTAATGGGAAGGAAGGTGGAGAATGAGAACGCGGGTGCCCAGGCAGGCAGGCCATGGTGGGCGGTGTTGCTTCCAAGATCTTTGAGTTTCTCATGAAACAGAATGAAGAGGACTTTCAGCGAAACGTGAGAAGTGGGAAGAGCACAGGAAATGAACGGATCCTCTTGGGGAGAGAGAGATGATGAATGTGAAAAGTGTCTGGCAATAATTATGGTAAATGGGAATAGAAGTATGGTGCAGGATACAAGGAGGTACAAGAATGGACATTTTACTTGTGATAAAGTATAATTCAGTATCATTTAACACAAATACAGACACCTCTCAGTAGAGAAAAGGACATAGCTGAAGGAAGGAGTTTCTTGAAACCTGGATAAGGGAGATGGGAGATGCCATACAGAACACAAGAAGAAGGCTTGGTCTTCCATGGCACTGGGAACACCTCTTCCATTGTCAAGCTAGGAAAGGAGTCCTATGAGTGTCTGCCTCTCTTCCAATTTCAGTTGCATTGCCAGTTGCTAGTAAGACATTTCAAAATTCAGACATGCGTTCTGCTGTGCCACTTTTCATTCTTACACCTCCCCCCATGGTGTCGAAACTTTCTACAGGTTACATGATCATGTCTAGTGCTGAGGCAAGGTGAGATCTCAAGACAATTTTTATGTCTGAGATGCTGTAATCACTCTTGAAGATTATTGGGAATATTTCACTTGTACAGTTTTTTCCTCTCTATTTCAGATGCTTGACCATTCTCTCAAACAATAAGGCTTGGAGGCACTGAGATCATGAACAGGCTATCTACATGTTGTGATACACGGATACTGGCGACCTCAGCTGCTCCTGAGAAACGAGACTCAAATCCCTTTTGCCATTAATCAGAGATAGAATTATAACTGAGATCTAAACTAATTTCTCTATCTCTGAGCCCCAGGTAAAGAGTTGGGGACTATTCATATCAATTGCCTCCAGGGAAGAAAAATAATGAGGGAGGGAATGTGAATGACTGCACATTACTGAACAAGCACTTGTTAGTATAATAATTGTCAGCCTTGGCAGATTCAACTGGGAGGAAAATTGATGATAGTGGCTCAGCACAACTGTTCCAACCAAAATGACAGAGGAGTGGCTAGCAGGGGATCTGCTAAGTGGAATAAATAAATGGCCACTAAGAGGAAAACGTCAAAGGAAAATAGTCACATAGGGTTTCAGTTCAAAGCACCTATATACAAGTTTTGCAGACTAGATAGACTTCTCTCTTCTAAAGCTGTTCAGTTTGGCTGCAGTTTCATTAACCATATGTTTCCAGGCCTCTGATTCCTCACCATCTCTACTGCTGTTCCATAACACTCAATGGTGAGATTCTCTAAAAAGGACAGTGCCTTGACAGCCCGTTATATCTTATGTTTATATAAAAAAGACACTGTAGATGGGCTGAAATTCCCTTTAAAGTACTCTGTTGACATTTAACCTGAATGGACAATCCATAGCCATTTTTTCCCATGTTTGCTACCTGGAAGGTTTAAAGAGCTATCATTGAAGTCCTTTCACACAGACATTAACAAAACACAATTTTTGTCTTTCATCTTCCTTCACGTCAACAATTGCAAATACATTAAGATTTACTAAATGAGTGACATTTAACGCTGATGAAATTCAGCATCTTTTCATTAATTCACTCAAGAAAACTTAGATTCCAGCTATACTGGGTAGAGTCAAGTGCTGTCTTGGCCAAGCTCATTAGTTTAATAGGCAGATGCATAAGTTCGTAGCGTTTGTTTTTGGCATGGCAGCACTGCGGTGTTGGGAGGTTGTTTATCGTTGGTCATTTGTCATTTGGGGTGACAATGTTGTGCTTGTGAATATGCCTTGCATTTTGCAAATTTGAAGGGAGTGAGTGCTATTTGTGGGCTAAAGTAGATGGAGTATCAAGTGTAAAAAAAGAACACTTCAAACATATTCTTCTGTTTGAGTTTAACAGAGGAGTCAAGGCAGCGGAGGCAGCTCAAAACGTGTGCTATGTCTGGGGGAGAAGGCCCTTGGGGAAAGCATGGCAAGAAAATGGTTTTGTCATTCCAAAGGGGGCCACTTTGACCTGAGTGATTCTCCACATTCAGGAAAACCCCCAGGCTTTGATGAAGACCATTTAAACACTTTAATCCATGATGATCCACATCCATCAACCCAAGAATTGGCAAATATAGCCAACCAACATGCAGCATTTGCAGTCCATGGGCAAGCCAAAACACTACAAACTTATGCATCAACCCAGTATTTGGAGCAAACATTGCAAAAATGTCAACAACTGCCACTTTTCTAAATTAAATTGTATTTAGAGAAGTAGCTTATTTGATAATATGCAATTCATTTTCTAAAATATAGAATAAAAGAGAAGTTGAAAGAAGAAAAACTTTAACATAAATTATACAACATAAGATTCAGCACAGATAACTAGGAAATGTACGTCCAGATTAGATTACATCTAATTTGAATGAACAAAGAACAGTTAATTTTTATTAATTTTCAGATGACCAACACTAAAGAATTAAGATGATAAATTATAATAATCATGGGACTGTAAATTACCAGTTCACCTGATTTCTGTATGCCAATAGTAAAGACTTCTGATTTCTCTTTAATTGACAAATAAAAATTTTACATATCTATGATATAAAACATTATGTTTTGATATATGTACATTGTGGAATGGTGAATCAAGCTAATTGACATGTGCAGTAGCTCACAAACTTATGCTTTGAGGTGGTGAGAACACTGAAACTCTACCTTATAACTCTACTCTTGGCAATTTTCAGGTGAACAACGTATTGTTATTAACTACAGTCACCATGACATACAACAGATCTCTTGAACTGACTCCTCTTGCCTAACTGAAATTTTGCGTCCTTTTACCAGCATTTCCTCAATTCCCCCACCCCTTAGTCTCTGGTTACTTCTATTGTATTTCTGCTTCTATTTTTAAGAATCCAAGTGTAAGTGAGATCATGTGGTATTGGTCTTTCTGTGCCTGGCTTATGTCACTTAACATAATGTCCTTCAGGTTCATCCATGTTATTGCAAATAACAGGATTTCCCTCTTGCTAACAGCTGAAAAGTATTCCATTGTGTGTATGTGTGTGTGTGTACACACACACACACATACACACACACACACTACATGTTCTTTATTCATTCATTATTGATGGACACTTTGGTTAATTCCATATCATAGTAATTGTGAATAATTCTGCAATGAACATGGGAGTACATCTATCTATTTGACATACTGATCTTTGGCTGTATACCCAGAAGGGGGATTGCTAAATCATATGGTAGTCCTATATTTAATATTTTGAGGAAGATTCATAGTTTTCCATAATAGCTGTACTAATTTACATTCCCACCAAAAGTGTACAAGGGGGCTGTTTTAACCCTTCTTCAAGTCTCACCAACACTTATCTTTGGTCTTTTTGATAAAAGCCATTTAAACAGGTATGAAGTGATAACTCATTGTGGTTTTAACTTGCATTTCCCTGATGAGTAGTGACGGTGAATATTTTTTCATATACCTTTTGGCCATTTGTATATTTTCTTTTGAGGAATATCTATTCAGATCCTTTGATGATTTTTAAATCTGGTTATTTGTTTACTTACTATTGGGTTGAGTTCTACGTATATTTTTTGGATAATAACGCCTTATCAGACACGTGGTTTGTAAATATTTATTTTTCTGTTCAGTAGATTTTTCCTTACTGTTGTTTCCTTTGCTGTGCAGAAACTTGTCAGTTTAATGTAAACACGTTGTCTTTTGGGAAGAAAAAAAGCCTATTTTTACTTCTATATCCTGTGCCTTTTGGGTCATAGCCAAAAAATAAAACATTGCTCAAACAAATATCATGGAACTTTTCCCCTATGCTTTCCTCTACCAGTTTTACAGATTCAAGTCTTAAATTTAAGTTTTTGATCCACTTTGACTTGGATTTTGTTTGTAGTGCAAGACGTGGGTCTAATTACATTAGTCTGCATGTGAATATCCAGTTTTCCCGGCACTATTTGTCGAAGGGACTATCATTTCCCCATTGTGTGTTCTAGACATCTCTGTTAAAAATCAATGAATAATAAATGCATGAATTTATTTTGGGGCTCTGTATTGTGTTCCATTGGTCTATGTATCTGTTATTGTACCAAGTACCATGTTGTTTTATTATAGTTTTGTAGTAGATTTTGAAATCAGGTAATATTATGTCTTTGGCTTTTGTTCTGTTTTTTCAAGATTGCTTTGGCAATTTTGTGTCACTTGCGATCACATGTGAATTTGGAGATTACTTTGAATCATATGGGCATTTTAATAATATTCTTTCCATTTTTAAACTTGAGATGTCTTTTCATTTGTATGTGTCTTCAAGTTCTTTCATCAATTTTTAATAGTTGTCATTTTCCAAATCTTTCACTTTCTTGGTTAAATTTATTCCCGAGCATTTTATTTCTTTTCTAGCTATTGTGAATAAGATTGTTTTCTTGATTTCTTTTGGATAGTCTGTCGTTAGTATATAGAAATTATGTTAATTTTTGTATGTTGGTTTTTTATCCTGCAACTTTACTTTCATTTATTAGTTCTAACAGTTTTTTGGTGAATTCTTTGTAGCTTTTTATTTATAAGACAATTTTGTCTGCAAATAGAAACAACTTAATTTCTTTCTTTCCTATTTGGAAGCTTTTTATTTCTTCCTCTTGCCTAATTTCTCTGGTTAAGACTTTTAGTATTACGTTAAATAGAAGTGGCAAGAGTGGCATCCTTGTCTTATTTCTAATCCTGTAGGAAAAATTTTTACAATTTACTTTGCCGTTACCTGTTGCCTTATTATATCTGGCCTTTATTGTGCTGAAGTACATTCTTTCTATACCTAATTTCTTGGAAGTTTTTCTCATGAAAAGATGTTAAATTTTGCTAAATGCTTTTCCAACATCTATATAATGATCATACAGCTTTTGTTCTTCATTCTGTTAGTGCGGTGTATCACAGTTGTTGATTTGTGTATGCTGAACCATCTTTGAGTCTCAGGGATAACTCCCAATTGGTTACAATGAATGGTCCTTTTAATCGGCTATTGAATTCTAGTTGCTAGTATTTTTTGAGGACTTTTGCATCTATGTTTATTGGTAATATTGGTCTGTAGTTTTCTTTTCTTATAATATCCTTGTCTGGCTTTAGTATCAGGGTAATGTTAGCCTCCTAAAATCAGTTCCAATTATTCCCTCCTCTTTGATTTTTTGGAAGAGTTTGAAAAGGATTAGTATTAGTACATTTTAAAATGTTTGATAGAATTCAGCTATGAGAAAGGTTTCTGGGTTTTCTTTAATTAGAGAGTTTCCATTACTGATTCAATCTAGTTGTTCATTGCTGGTCTATTCAGATTTTCTATTTTGTCATGATTCGGTCTCAGTAGATAATACTGAGAATTTGTTCATGTTTTTCTAGGTTATCAAACTTGCTATCTAACTTTTGATTATATCACTAAACTGATTTGAAGGCACATATCTTTTCATATAAACTCAGCAGTTTTTAATAAGTTAGTTTTTTAGATCTTATGTAATTCTGAAATTTTATTAATCCACTGTATAATATTTTTACATATTTCTTTTTAAATTGTTTATTTATATTCAATAAACTAGAAACAGTAAAAATAGTGAAAATTTATTCCTGGCTTTCACAATCTATCCACGTTTCTGGCCCTTAAAAGTTCAACATATAATACAGATCCCTAGAGAGTAAATTTAAAGTAAAAAGGAGATAAAATATAAACCACATATAACTTCAGGGGCTCTCTAATACAGACTATGGAAACGATAACAAAGTATAATTCCTTCAAGGACCAGCTAGGTAGAAATGTAGCCAGGTAAAAGATATCCCAGATAATATTGTGGTGAGTTTTGGGAACCATGGCATGCTGCAGGATGCATGCCTTCTTAGAGCCATTCAAATTAAACAGAAAAGAAAGTTTAAAGATGGTTCTGACCAAAAAAACAAAGCCAAACAACAAAGCAAACTGAAAAGAACTCTACAGATCAAATTCACTTGGTACAGCTTTACAGTTTGAATTCAAATTTCTGTTCCTCAGTGTACATCAGTTATTGCCATAATACCATAATAATACTGTAATAATCCACAGGAAAACCCAGTGGATTAAGACAACTGTCATTTATTCCCATGCTTACAGGTCTGAGGATAGATTGGAATCAGTTGATCTCAGTTGGTTTGACTGGCCTTGGCCTTGGTCTTGGCCACAGGTTCAATTCACATCAGCTCTATGTGTCTCACTGTGGAGCCCAGACTGAATAGCTAGTAGCTACTCAGAACAAGAAAGCAACTGTGCAATCACATATATCTCTACTCACAGCATTTTCACCAAAATCGCATTGGTCAAGCAAGTCACGTGGCTCAGTCGGAAGTAAAAAGGTCAGGATATATACTCCATCTTCTATGAAGTTATGTTGTGAGTGAGAAGTAAACCAGAGAAATGAAATATTGAAACGCAGGCAACCCCCTCGGGTCCCCTCCCATTGTGGGAGCTTTTCTGTCTTCTTAATAAATCCTGCTTTCTTAAAAAAGAAAGAAAGAAAGAAATATTGAAACCAATAATTTCACCTCCCACAGTTGATCATTTGCTGTGTGACCCTATGCCAGATAAGTGTCCTTAAAACTCAAGCTCTGGAGACACGTGGACCTGATGTGAATTCTAGCCAAGATACTCACTAGTTGTGTGACCTTGAGCAAGTTAATTAAATTATTCCAACCTCAGTTTATTTGTTTATGAAATAGAAATAACAAGAATAATAATGTCTGCCTCATACAACATAAGTATTAAATCAGATAAGCATTTCAAAGTGCTTAGCACCCCCCCTAGAACACAGTCAACATTAAAAATTAATATTAGCTAACATCATTAACAGTTTTAAAAAAGAACTTGAAGTAGGAAAATTGGTATTATGTTTTTATTATAACAACTCATATTGCAATCCCACTACTTAAAAGAAGATTCAAATAACTTCAAAATATTTTTTAAACCAAACATATATTTCTTGACCTCCATACCTTGGACATATTAAATAAACAGATTAATTAAAATAAAGACTGATGCAGAAAATCATTACAATTCATGATTTCACTCTGCCAAGTCTGGCATTTAGTTCATATTATTGTTTATTCCAATCAAGCAATATAATGAAATAAGCAAAATAACAGAAGATAACTCATTCATTGAGTGACTGAATGAATGAAGACCAAATCCACATAATTTCAGTTCACCTTACACACCCCTCTAGGCATGACGACACAGAAAAGAGCTTCATGCTGGTCAAAAGATAGATGCGTTAATAAAATAACTGTCATTCACATGTTACTAATTCAACTTCATGGCACTGTATGATATGATTTCTTGTTGGGCAAAACAAACTGTATTAGAACACTTTTTGCTTCAAATGAGACAGAATCAACTCAATGTTGCTTAATTGAAGAGTAAAAACAGGGAAGGGGCTTTCGTATGAACTCACTCCAACAAGCTGTCCCCATTATCAATAGTTTCCTCCTCCCAAGCCTCTAGGGTTCACACCAGCAGGGCAGCACCACTGAACACTGCTGATTAAGAAGACTGGACAAATGGGTCCACCCATTCCAGTTCTCCCCACTTCTTCCAGGGTGATAGCCTCTTTAGACAATGGATAATGAGTAAGCCCCAGAGTATGTCTGCACTTCCAACACCTCTCTGGTCAAGAAGCATGAGAGACAGAAGAGTTATTGGTAGCCGGGCTCAGTGGCTCAGCCTGTAATCCCACGCCTTGGGAGGCTGAGGTGAGTGGATTGCCTGAGCCCGCGGGTTCGAGACCCGCCTGGGCAAGCGAGACCTCATCTCTACAATAAATCAAAAAATCAGCCGGGCGTGGTAGCGCGCGCCTGTAGTTCCAGCTACTTGGAA
>CAUYQG010092797.1:0-47690 GCA_963574415.1 Tarsius wallacei
GTGAAAATGCAGCCGGGCTTGGTGGCTCAGCCTATAATCCCATGCTTTTGGGAGGCTAAGGTGAGTAGATTGCCTGAGCCCGTGGGTTCGAGACCTGCCTGGGCAACTTGGCAAGACCTCATCTCTACAATAAATCAAAAATTAGCCGGGCGTGGTAGTGCACGCCTGTAGTTCCAGCTACTTGGAAGGCTGAGGCAGAAGGATCGCCAGAGCCCAGCAGGTCGAGGCTGCGGTGGCCGGGAATGGCCACTGCACTCCAGTCTGGGCGACAGAGACTCCAACTCAAAAAAAAAAAAAGAGAAAGAAAAAAAAAAAGAAAATGCAGTGAAGAAACCATCACTTTAGCCAATAACCTGGATGCAACATACTATCTCTCCCATGTTGTGTTACTACCTGTTATGCCCTTTGTCTCGTCTAGAATATCTCGTCTCACCTTGACCACCTGGCTGACCCATAGTTCAAGTACCCCCTTCTCTGGGTGTGTGTCCTGGCTCCCCCTGCATTCAGTTTGGGTGAGTTTCCCTTCTCTGCGATCTTCTATGTTACTTCTACGATAACTTGCATGATCTATTCTAGCTACCCTCACTGATTTTTTTTTTTTTTTTTTTTAAGATTTGGGATTTTTTTTCAGTCTATCTCTGCCACTAGACTCTGAGTTCCTTGACAGCAGGGAATCTGTCTGGCTCATTTCTTTATTTGCTGTGCCTAGTGAATGTTTGATGGATGCATGAATGAACAGTCACAGATCTATCTATTTACTCAAAGCCTTGCTGGACTGAATAACAGGCTGGAAGTATTCTTATAATCAACACTGTATTTTGTGGGTTATGTAATACTTTTGTCTGCTAGCAAATACATTCTTTGTACAATAAAACAACAAGAATCTGGGTTGTTTTTTATACAAAGTTGTCTATTTCCAGGGAGTCAGACCTAACTATCTTCAAGCCCTCTACATCTCTGACTTGCTGAAATGGACAAGTAGATATTCATCACTGACTTTGAGTTGAACCAGAAGAACAAGCATGGCAAAGACATAATGCGAATGAGAGAACCCTTCAAGGTGAGTTAGACAAGTTACTGACTTTTTTCCAAATATGGCCAGCCCAGACCAATTTTTTTTTTTAGTCTTACTACTTAGTTATTAAGTTTACTTCATCAGCCTGGAATAATAAATTATTTGACAACAAGATAACTTATAGTCCAAGTTACACATGTTAATGTCCAGCATGAGTTACCTTGTGATGTTCACTAATGTTTCATAGTATCTGTCTCTCCAGAGACAAGCTTCCAGATCAATAGTTAAATCTCATACCTTTTTGCGGGTTTAGAAAACTTTTATTGTATATAAGACTAGAATATTCGATTCTTGTCTATTATTTCTCTGAATCACAACAGTTATCCTGATTTTTTTCTTATAAAACTTTATTTGGAATGGTGACAATGTTAGGAGGGTATGTTAAGGTTTAAATGAGAAATAAAAAAATGGACAGATTTGTTGCCTTAGGTGGATGGGATTACAAATAAGTAGATGGTGAAGCCAGACAAGAAATTAGCAACTTTTACTTTACACAATGTATGAATTACTTAACTTTGAATGAGCATATATAAGATTTAATACAGTTTTTAATAAATGCCTCTTTTTCTTGATGATCCTTTCCTTACCTCAGAAAATTCTGTAAGCAAAAGAAAGTCATTCCAAAATAATAAATTTAGACTGGGAGTCAAAAGCATTAACTGAAAAGCCCCACACTTTCACCACTGTGTTTTACAGGACAAGTTACTAGCAAGAAGAGTCTGAGAGCTTTGTTCTCCAGAGGCTTTTAGCCCATCCAAATAGAGAGGCAAATACCAAGAAACTCAGTGAACATCACAAGGTAACACGTGCTGGACAATAACATGTATAACTTAATAATTTAGACAATAAATGCCCTTAAAATTTGGAAAACAGGAAGTTTTTGAGAGCTGCAGGACTGGAGAGGTGCTTGGGATGGAGGGCCTGAGCGGGTCTTGGAAGAGTTGGGCAGAGATAGTCAAGGGAGGCAGAGAGAATAAGCCTGGGCAAAAGCCCAGAGCTTTCATTTGTAGGTATCAGCAAGTACTCAATTTTGGAATGGTCATTCTCCAACTCTGGCTGTGTCAATCTAGATGTGCCAGTCATCTGTAGTCTCCACTTTATCTCTTAACACAGGTGAACCTTGGTCCTGACAGGAAATGACGAGTATGCCTTGCCTCTGAGGGCAGATGCCCAGATCAAGCTTCAGCCTAGATGCCGGTGTCCTCTACTCAGATTCCATATCTAGGCCCTGATTCCTGAGTAAATCAAAATCCACAGCTGGACACAGGACCTGGTGCACAGTAGAACACTGAAAAAATGCCAAATATGAGCCCTCTATGGCCCAAAATTCCTGCCTTTGGCACATGAATAGCCAGTATGAGCTTCATGAGCTCACCCTCTGCCTTGAACTCAGACACACATTACAACTAGCACCTAATAAAGAGTGCTCTGGAGAGTTCTGCTCTCATTTCCATGGTTTCTCCTTGGCCCTCCATGCTCTCTTCCTCCTTTTACAACTACTTGGAGGCTTGGGCTGTGCCTGTCTTGTCTCTGGCCCTGTGTGTACCCTTATAACTAGTTCTGACCTGCCCAAAGAAGAGGACCAAATAATAACAAGAAATAATTATATGTAATATTTATAGAATATTTCCTATATTCCAGGCCTTGTGCTAAATACTTGCTGAGGTTTGTGTTTTGATCTGTCCTACCACTCAATAAGAAAAATGCTGCTATTATCCCTATGGTCCTGTGTCCAGCTGTGGATTTTGATTTACTTAGGAATCAGGGCCTAGATGTGGAATCTGAGTAGAGGGCACTGGCATCTAGGTTGAAGCTTGATCTGGGCATCTGCCCTCAGAGGCAAGGCATACTTGTCATTTCCTGTCAGGACCAAGGTTCACCTGTGTTAAGAGATAAAGTGGAGACTACAGATGACTGGCACATCTAGATTGACACAGCCAGAGTTGGAGAATGACCATTCCAAAGTTGAGTACTTGCTGATACCTACAAATGAAAGCTCTGGACTTTTGTCCAGGCTTATCCCCTCTGCCTCCCTTGACTGTCTTCTCCCAACTCTGCCCAACTCTTCCAAGACCCGCTCAGGCCCTCCATCCCAAGCCCCTCTCCAGTCCTGCAGCTCTCAAAAATCTCCTGTTTTCCAAATTTTCAGAGCACTTATAGTCTAAGTTATACATGTTATTGTCCAGCATGTGTTACCTTGTATAGGTAAGAAAAAAGAGGCCAAGAAAAAGTAGTTGAAAAAGGATTTGAACTCCATGCTATCATACTCCAGAGTGGGTGAACTGATATCTGGCCACGTTATAAAGGAAGAAGCATTTTGTTGAACAGGAGGACCAGATGAAGGAAGTCTTGAAATTGGGGCTGAGTAGTTTGGGTTTGGTGCAATAGTTTGGGCTTGGTGCAACCACTGCAAGTTATGAAGCAGAAGAGTGTGGCAGAAGAAAATGATATTTAAAATTTCTGTATTTCACTCTTCCAACTTTTATCCCTATGAATATTTGGCAATTTGTAAAGCAGGTTTGCCTGGGTCCATTTATGTTTCGCCATTATTCTGTCAGCATCAGAAAGTAAACTATGTATGCATGGCAGTGTCATATATAAAAACAAAACAAAGCAAAAATCTGGAAGCAGTCTAAATGTACAGTAATAGAGGAATAGCTAGGTAAATTGTGCTATGTTCATTCCATATAATGCTAAGCTGTCAGAAATTAAAACGTTTTCACAAGGATAAATGACAGGAAAAGTTTTGTAAAACATGTAGGAACGCTATTATAAATTGTAAATGGAGACCCTCTCATTGGGACTGAGCAAAAGAAGGGGAGTATTGTATACATATGAAGAGATTGAGATTGAGGGGAAAGAAGAGCTGTGTGTGAGTAACATGATGAGATTACAGATATACTCCTTCTGTTTTAAAGTATTACTTAATGTTATTTGTAATGGGTTTTATGATTTAAAAAAATATGAGGAGAGAAACCACCTTAATCCAGCAGAAACATATGGATAGGGAAGATTATTATCTGGCTGGAAGAAGACAGCTACAGAGGTGTGAGTGGAGGAGGGCACTGGATTTCCAGAGTGGAGGCACATGCGACAAAAAGAAATGGATGTGAGAAACGTTTTGCGGCAGAACTCAGAGGCAGTTGGTGTCTAACAGAACAGAGATAATGGGAGACAGATACTTTGCAAAGTATCTCAAGGTGTGAGGCCAGAAAAAATGTTTATGTCATGAGAAATTACACAACTCTGAAGAAGAGTTGGTTTTTGGGCGAAGATAATTATGATGGCAGGACCTTGATGTGAGATGAGAGTTATTACATTAAAATATTATTAAAAATCTAAGTGTCTGGAATCAGGGAGGGCTTATTGAACACTTAGGACTAGAGATATAAATTCAAGACTCAGGGGCAGAGACTTAGAGCTTCATATTCGTGGACCTAATTCATTCTGATGGCAAGCATTGTTTAGCTAGCACAGGATTTTTAAAAACACAGTTTGAATGCGCTTACCTCCTCCTATTGTATTATGCATCGCCTTTACATATTTATATTATTTGTCCACGGCATCTAATTGCAATACCTGGGATAATCAACTGAGGCCAAATAAGTGAATGAGGTGACTGCAAGAACAGAGATGGGAGGGACAAAGAGACTAAGGCTAAGAAGCCTTTAGTAGCAGTATCTGAGGAAATAAGAAATTAGAACATCTGTTGTAAGAATGCCAGAGGAAAGAGAGATACAACTGGAGACTGAGACAAGGAGAATAATCAATAATGGGGGAAAAATCCAGAATCTGAAGAAAATTATGATATTTATGGGGCCTATTCACTGCCAAGAAACCAAAGACCCACACGTAGACACAATCTTGTTTCAGAATGACTGGGGGAAGAAGTTACTAGGAATGTCCAGAAGATGATAAGGAGAAGAAGAATCAGTTTTGCAACAGATTTCTCACAGGCAGCATAAAACACAAGACATAATTTCTTTGTGAAGTAAACTCAAATGTACCATACAACTCAGCATTCCCGTGGTTTTTATTATCCATGTAAAATAAAAACCTATGTTCTTGCAAAACCTGTATACAAATGTTTATGGGGGCTTTATTCACAATCAACAAATACTGGAAACAACTCAAATGTCCCTTAACAGGTGAATGGATCAATAACCGCGGTGCAGCCATACAACCGACTTCTATTCTAAAAGGACAAATGAATGAATCCATTGCTATGATACTCTTGAAAGGACAGAGATCAGTAGTTGCCACAGATTGGGATGGTGGTAGGAATTGACAAGGGTCAGCGCAGGTAACTGGGATGAAACATTTTTTTTTATTGTGATGATTGCTAAGTAACTTTATTCACTTGTCATGACTTAGGCCTGTACACTAAAAGACTGAATTTTACTTGGTGTAATTTTTTTTAAAGAAAAGACAAAAATGATTTAAAAATAGAGGCTATATCACATAAAGGTGACCAATAGAAGAACTAAAATTAAAATGTTTGTTAGCAGAGTTTGATGGGAAAGGGGAAGGAGATGGTAAAATGAGTTACATTCTGCTTTATTCATTGCAAGGAATCACTAACCTAATTGTTTAAGTTGATAAGTTTTAAAAAATAGTAGTGGAGCATATCCCTTAGACTTATCAAACAAAAGAAACTAAAACAAAAATGTTTCAAATGGTTACAACTGGAGTAGGATTTGTGTGATTAAGGAGTCAGGGAGGTATCTTTTATATTTCATACCTTATTTTCCTGTACCATTTGAAATAATATATGTGTATATACTGCTTATAGTTTATTACATAATAAAATGTTAAATTATGTTAATACAAATATTCTGCATACAAAACATTTTGGTTTTTTAAATTTTTCACCAAATTTTATATTGTGAAAAAGAAGACCAGATTTAGAACTGCACCCCAAGGTACATCAAGGTAAGAGTTTAATTAATGGTATAATAAAGTTCTACAAGTATACTAACTAATTTCATATACAAGTCACAAATGTACAATAGCAAATATTAATAATATTATAGATGTTACTATATAAAGTGAACTATATTATTAATTGATACTCAGATTTCTTATTATAATATTTAATTGTATTTAGTGGATGCTCAAATTTCTCTCATAATTGTCATAGTAAAAATTTCTTCAAAGAGATAACTTCCTCTGCTTATGTTGAAATAACACATAAACAGATATTCAATGATGATCAATAAGCCTGAAAACAGTCAATGCTATTTTCATCTTCAGTCAAACAAAATCCGTGAGCCTACAACAGCCACTCCTGATGGAACCTATGCTAAAGCTTTTTTGCAGAAAAACATGACAGAAGTTTTGGGGTCTGAACAGCATCTGACAGGAGAAAGACTTAAAGAATAGTCAATGAAAAAAGAATGTATTCCATACAAGCAAGTTTTAATATAGTTTTTAATCCACTGTAAGAATCCAAAGGTGCTGGTGTTTGAATGCATAATTAGGTACAAAAAATTACAAAGTGAATTTTGGTTCAATCTGACAAGCAAAAAATTATCCCATGGCTGCTTTTGAAAAAATTATTATACCTTCCTTTCATCAAAATGTTACCACTTTTGCATTTCTGTCAATAGTATTTAGCATACTTATTTAGGTTGCCTGTTTTCAACCTCACTAAAGTAATGAAGACCTTTATTTAAATTGCATCCCTGCTAATTTATAAAATACATAAATTATATATAAACTCTCCATATATAAGAGAATCATCCGCTCTGTCCCTGCTATGGTAGTCACAGAAGTGCCTCCAATCTCCAATCTCCTCCTACAGTTAGCATAGGTGACTGACAGCCCCAACTGTCATTGGTCTGCCTCTACCTTGGTATCTGAGACCATGCTTCTCCCAAGTGCTGTCAGTCAGTGTCTGAGCAAATGGAGGTACAGGTGCCAGCCCATTCCTGCAAGAGATGGAACTTTTCTACCAGGTGATTTTAGCTCAAGGTCCCCTTGATCTTGTTACAACTTTCTTAAAACTACCTTGCTCCCGGAGACTCTTCCTACCCAATCCTCCTTCCCCCGTCCCATCACAAGTATCAGATGAACAACTTAGTCTGAAGGCCTTCCTGGCCTATTCCTATTCCTGCTTCCTCCTCTTCATCCTTCATGTACATTTCTCCCCACAAAATATCTTGCACCACTAATCCCATCCTGACATTTGCTTCTTGGAGTATCTGAACTGACATACTCATGCTGAAGAAAACGTAAGCATAGCGCCCCTCTATCTTAAGAAAACCTGAGCTAAACTGTCTCCAAAGAGGAACTTCATACCTATTTTTGTGCAAATTAAGAATAGATTTTTTCTGAAGGTTCATGCCTGTAATCCCAACACTGGGAGGCTGAGGTGGGAAGATTGCTTGAGTCCAGGATTTCAAGACCAACATAAAGAGACCTCATCTCTACAAAAAAATTTTAAAAAAATTAGCCAGGTGTGGTGGTATGAACCTGTAATTCCAACTACTTGGGAGGCTGAGGTGGAAGGATCAGCTACTTGGGAGGCTGAGCCCAGAAGGTCAAGGCTGTGGTGAGCTGTGATCATGCTCACCACAGCTGGGACAACAGAGTGAGACCCCCAACTCAAATAATAATAATAATACATTTTTCTGAGCTCCTAAACTTCCTTGAAAATGTCTTTTACATCTGTGATGTATAATCTCTTCCTCTGTCTCTAGCCACAGTCTCTAACATGACATTCCCGCCTTTCCCTCTACCTCAGGTGTTATGAATGTGCTAAAGTAGCTCTCCATTTCCATCACTGTTTTGTTTAAAGGCTTTGATGATTCTCTCAAACCTACTGGTTATGCCCAAATGTTTTAGTCCTCAGGCCCTCCAGATTGCCATAGAAAGCTCACCTCTCAAGTTTTAACTAGAAGAGGACTCTTTCTCCAAGGCGAAAGACAAGAAGCAAAGGGTTGGAGATGATAAAACAATATTGAAGTTTAGGAAGGAATGTTGGGAGATTCACATGAGATGCCTTCAATCTTTCCGATAGGGTAGGCAGTGGCAAGTCAGTTGCTGGGAGGGATATAGGAACTTGAAGAGGAAAGACAATCAAAGTGAAGACTTAAAGTGGATTAAACATTTTTCGAAGTAGCACGAAAGGGCCCTTTGAAGAATATACCATTCCCTAGTAAATTGTCACTTTATTCTAAATAATTGCCTTTCACATAGTAGATGCCCTAAAATGCTGAATGAGTAAAGTAAGCAATGCGCTATAAAACTCTACAGAAGCACTAGAGGGAAGTGGTAAAGAACATGGACTTGAGCTAAAATCTGAGCACCATCACTGAGAGCTCTGTACTTCTGTGCCTTGTTTTCTTTATCAGGAAAATGACAATAACATAGTTCCTATTTTGTGGGGTTATCATAAGGATTTATAGTTAACTGTGGGTATGTAAATCATTTAGATTGTGCCAGCCATGTAGCAAGTGTCTGTGTTTGCTATCTTCTTGGTCATCAGTATTATTGCAGTGAATATACAGCTAACAAAAGAAATTGACCAGAAGTATGGTGTAGCAGATAAAGCACCAAATAAAAAGTCAGAAGCCTTCACTTTGAGGCTTGTTTTGAGCTGCCATGTAACATATGTGACCTTGGGTGTGTTATTTAATGTTTTGCAGCCTCACTGGTGCCTGTGTTTTCTTATGTGGTTGTAGAGAAGGTCAAAGGAGAGTCTCATGAAAGTGCTTTACACGCCCTAAAGGACAATAGACATATATGTATTACCCACCAGGAAATACTACATATGAATGAGTTTGTTTGGCTCATGTGACACATCCCTTAGCCCTCAGAAGTCTGAGGATCAGAATGTCAACTTTATACATCCTAAATATATGTTTGACACTCTGTGTGCAAAAAGCATGCTGCTGTAGGATTTTAGGCTTGGAGGAAAGCCTTCTCTTGTTTGAGAAGATAGTGATAATGGATGGAGTCACTGAACCTAAGGCCTTTGGTGAAAGGGGGAAGAAAAGGGTTTTCTAGGGAGCTGAAGCATGAAAAACTTCCCAAATCTGAATGGCATGGCATATGTAATGTATGCAATGGCTCAGAGGTGTGTACTCATAAAATCAGTATCTCCTTTTTCTTAAACCCACCTCTCCATAACCAGGCAGCCTGCTGCATTACCAGGAATTTACTGCTGTGAGCAACTATAAACGTGCTAATGGCAGCACTGCCTGAGAATGGTCATTTGAGAGTGCAGTGTGTGCAGTTTGAGGCCAGAGACAATATTTTCTATTCTCAATACACCACAGGGCACCCACTATAATCTGATATAGGGTAAAGGTAATTTAATAATTATTTTTATTAAAACAATCAACTCCACAGATCAACGGCTCTTTTAAAACATGTTTTCTAATCTCTGTTTCCTCTCAGATGTATGGTTATTGTCCACCTGGAAAGGCCCCAAAGTGACGGCCAGAAATCTGCCTCCACCACCCCTTCTGCTGTTCCTGCCATCATATTTAATTGTGTTTGCTCAACTCGAAGCCAAACTCATATGCAGTATATTTAGATGGCTAAAATAGCACAGCACTCCACTGTATTCAGAGATTATTTTCAACACCACAATTCTTGGGAATTAGTTTGGAATAAATAAGGTAAAGAGAAAAGAAGCAACATAAATTTGTTCCAGTGACAAAGAAAACAGTATCAAAATGGCAATCTGGAGATTCGCCATGAATGAAGGAATAGAGTGTTCCTTTTGGTGCACTCTCCTGCAATGCAATCGCCATCTCATTCGCTGGTCTGGATTTATTTTAAAGTGGGTGAGAACAAAAGCAAGAAACTAATAGTAAGAAACTGTGAAAAGGACCTTTATTATTTCAAAAGATCAATGTACAATTACTGTACTTATTCTTATATAGCGTTAAAAGTAAAGGTGCAGAATTGATATATATGTTGACTTTCTGAAGCTCTAACGAGTCTTTATATTCTACAATGGTGAACTTTCTAAGTTGAAACAAATATATCATTAATATATATCCAGGATCTCTTTTTCTGAGCTCTCAGCTACTATTTATTTCTTCAAATGCCTCAAAAGTCACTTAATTAACCTACAAAGGCTTGGTTGGATACTTCTGTCAGCCAACTCCACCTTTAAAAAAACCCATCACCCAAGTGTCAAAAGATTTATAAGTCATGGAATAAAAAAAACAGACTTTGTTGTTGAAGAGGTTATGGCTTAAATTGATTGGATCCATTAATTAAAAATAAAGAGCAGCTTTCTGATTTTCATCCAAGTTTGAAAAATGAAGAGAATGGAAACACTTGTAGATAATTTTTTACTTGAGATTTTCCAGAGTATACTTATTGTACCTGCATGTCTATTAATCAAACATTACATTTAGAGAATATCTGCTCTGTGCTCATCCATCAAGGGCTTTTTCTCTGCATTCTTATTCCTCAATTGTTCATTAATTAACTCAACAAGTACTGCTTAGAGCCCAGAGCCCATGTTGTGCTCAAGGACTGTTCTAGGCAATAAAGACACAGCTGACATAAGGCAAACAAGGTGCTACTCTCAAGGAATCTAATTCTACTATAGGGAAAAGATGAAAAGACAATAAACAAATGGAAATGATTTCAGACAGCAATAACTCAATTAAAAGTTACTGTAGAGTAGCAGAGTAGATGCTAGGGTGACCTGGGGGAATCACTTTAGACATCTGACAGAGAAAGGTCTCTCTCAGGAGACAATATTTGCCCCAAATAGACAAGATGGCGCCAGTCATGTGAAGAACAGAGGGAACAAGTACCAAGACCCTAAAGTGAGAAAACACTTAGAGAATCCAAAGCACATGAAACAGGCAATGCACGCAGGACAATGTACCATGAATTGGAGGGAGGTGTTTTGAGATGAGATCAGATATTCAGCAGAGGCTATATCTCTGCCAAGGACTCAGGCAGCCACTTCAAGACTTGTTCTGCCTTTAGAGTCAGCACAGAACCAGCTTGTGGAACAAAGGTCAGTATTGCCTCAGATACCAGTATTGTTGGCACTGCAGATATCTTCTTCCACATGTCTGAACTGTCCGAAAGTCTTTATCTCTTGAATCCTTGTCTCCTGAGTGGTTCACTTGGCCTTTGGACCCTTCCCTTGCACATTTTCTCACTGTTTTCCATACCTACACATCTGCTGCCTGGTCTCTGACCTGGCATTTGTTCTGACCCTAATTTCTGATTTAGACTTGAAGTCTGGCCGGGCGTGGTGACTCAAGCCTGTAATCCCAGCACTTTGGGAGGCCAAGATGAGAGGATTGCCTAAGTCCAGGGGTTCGAGATCAGCGTGGGCAAATGGGTGAGACATCATCTCTACAATAAATCAAAATATTAGCCAGGCATGGTGGTACACACCTAGCTGATACGTCCCAGCTACTTGGAAGGCTGAGGCGGAAGAATCGCCTGAGCTCAGCAGGTCGAGTCTGCAGTGACCGTGAGCATGCCACTGCACTCCAGCCTGGGCAGCAGAGTGAGACTCCAACTTAAAAAATAAAATTAAAAATAAAAAGACCTGGAGTCTACATAACTTTGGTGGTCTGAGTGCTTAAATTTGCAACAACTCCTTACTAATCCTTAATAGACTTTACTGTTTATTTACCATACCAGACACCAACACTGCTGCAAAGTTACTATTTTTCTGAATGTGTACAGTGGGCACTCTGATCCTTGGATTCTCCATCAATAGATTCAACCAACCATGTATAGAAAATATTCAGAAAAAAAATTCCACAAAATTCCAAAAAAATAAAATTTGAATTTACCACATACCAAGTACTACATTGAATTCATGCAAATGAAGTGATATATGGGAATTATAAGTATCCTAGAGATGATTTAAAGTATACAGGAGGATGTGAAAAGGTTATATGCAAATACTATTCCATTTTATATATGGGACTTGAGCATCTTGAGGTTTTATTATCTGCAGGGGCCCTGGAACCAATCCTCCCATAGATACCAAGAGAAGACTGTATTGTGTTTCCAACATTTAAAAATATTGTCATATACTTTAGCATTGTGGAGTGTGTCAACAATCTCCATGAAGTAGCTATTTAATTACCATTAGTTCATTTTAAAGATAAGGAATTCTAAAGCCAAGCGTAAGCTCCTGAGAACCCAGGAAGCCTGCTTTCCCATCTCCATTTTTGGAGGGTGGGGAAGGTCTTTTCCACTCTGGGTATCTTGGGAGAGAAAATCCACAGATGATCTGCTAATTATACAGAAGTTGAAGACAAGGCACAAAGAAATTCAGGAGGGAAATAGAAAGGATCCCTTTCCTTCTCCTCAACTTTTTTCATACTTATGTATTTCAGTTGACTTTTATTTGTAACATTAGGCCATCAGACAACATTAGCAGCCCCATGCATATACTAGACCACAGCGCATACACTAGACTATAGTGCAGAGATAAATTAGTACAAATGTACTTCCAATAAAGGGAGCAAAAAGAGAACAGGTAACTTAATTGGTGATTTCGGGGGGAAAAAAAACCTGAGCATATTCAGCTGAGCTGCTCCGAGTTCTTTCCTTCAGTTTTACCTAACCCCAAACACCATAATTCGTAAATGTTGGATAGCATAGATAACTTTCATTCTAAAAGCTCAATGTTCTGTGGTCTCAGTTTCAAATATGTATCTTTTAGATAACCGTGTTGTCAAAAATTCAATCCACTATTAAACGCCAGCATTTTCAGATAAGTCCAAACGAGAGACAAGAGAACGTCTTAGGGAAAATAACAGAAACAATTTTCTTACTGGTTCAATATTAATCAAAACTCTTCAATAACATTCTTAAAATAAATGGAAAAGTGACAGAAGCGATTAAAAACTCTCAGGTGTCATTCATCCTTCAGGTGGATCAATTAGGCTCATTGTAGCTTATGGTGTGTGGTAGCTGCAGTAGAATGCTTTTCATACCATTCTTTAAACATCTAAGGTTCTTATTAAGATGAGATTCTAGCCGTTTCTATTAAAAATTCATGCCTTTTTCCAAGAGAACTATTTTGACCTGTTATTTTTGGCTAAATTTGTGGGCGTTCTCCTCCACCCACTCCTGCACATACCTCAGGGAAATAGACTTTAATAGCTAGTGACCTAATTGAAGTATACCTAAAGATGTTAAGCAAAAATAACACTATGCAATTCTGGTTAAAACACAAATTTCTTAGAGGTGAATATTATACAAAGTAAGTGCAGTAAGTTTTAAAGGTTGTGTTGTCCCTAGAACACTATTTAGTGGATTGGAAGCAGAAATTCACAGCTAAAAATTTTACTAAAATATAATACAGTTAATCTATATAAAGTCACAACTTTCCCAATAGGAAAAAATTACTTATTCCGATATTGTTTCTGGACAGGCATTTAATATTGTGTAAACATTGCATAACTGCAGGTTCAACAGAGGACCTGGCCCCTCCTCCACCAAGACCACCCTTCACCTTTCCACACACCCCTGGGACAGCACAGGAGCACTTCTGGGGACTTGTGCACTAATAGAGGGCATCTGGACTACTGCCTGCCAGGTGACAAGCCTGCTGGGGGATGTGTCTATCCTCGATGGGGAAGCTTCTGAGTTGTTCAACTTTGTCCATGATGGGTGAGTGAGTTTACTTCAGGAATAAAATATTAGACATACCATTGTTACCACACAGCTAAGCTTTATTGGCAATACAGTTTTTTTGAACTTCCTTTGAGAAATATGGCAATCTCTCTCTTAAAATATTTTCTTATATGCACCCAGATTTCTCACGATTGATTTAACAATTCTACTATGTCATTGCCATTATTTTCTTCCAGAAAAAGTGATGCTCAATATTTTTGCAAAGAGACATGGAAATAATTCAGTATCACAAAGATCATATAGAAGATCATTCTCATATTTAGCTATAAGTACACAGATGACAAACAATAAAAGGAGTCTCATGCAAACATATCTTATTTGAAAATGTATTTAATTTTTTAAATCCTAGTTTCACTAAAAGTTTTAAAGTATTCTTTTAAAAACCATGTTAATTGATAGAAGATATTAATAATTTTGTGCATAATAAATTACATGTGTAGGGTCCTCAGTTGAAATTACATTATCATTGTATTGAGTTGTACTGCTGTGTGTGTGTTTGTGTGTGTGTATGTGTATGTGTGTAAAATAATGTACAACTGAAGCTATAGCATGACAGTGCCAAAATAACTGGCCAAAAAGTAAAAAATTCAATCATGACAGTTTTACTTATATGTTTCCCTGATTACACTAGTTGATTTGGCTTGCCATTTTATATGTACTCATTAAACTGTTGTAAACAAAGGTGTGGTATTATAATAACATTTAAGTCAATAACTTCTGGTGTTTATAGTAATAAACTATCAAATACACAAAGTCAAAAATATTTAAAATTCTGACTAAAATAAACTAATTTCATCTCTGAAACGAATGTTATTGCCTTTTGCAAACATTCAGTATAGAAAAAAAATTTAGAAAATATACTCATATAATTGTGGCCCTACTTTTTAAAAATGAGAGACTGGAGAGGAAGAAAATAGAGATTCTCTTCCTGATAAAATGTTTTCACTTTTCCCAAAAGTTGCTGATAAGATGTTTGTGTGGACAAGCACGCGCGTGCACACACACACACACACACACACACACACACACACACCCCACTCTTCCTCCAAGCAATTTTATTACCTGTTTTTGAGCAGTACACTGAAGGTCATCCTATCCAGTCCCAGATAATTTGGCAGCAAGTTTGCCCAATTCCAGTTCCACTTTGTGATGGCTGACTGTTGATAAATGAGAAGACACTATTGTTAGTTATTAATCAGAGTTAATATGATCAGTAAATTAAGGCTCCAGCTGTGATAGACTAACTAAGAAGGAGGGGGGCCCAGAACAAGAACTTAGACAGATAACATCAATCATGTCTACAGAAGAAGGTTTTTATTCCAATAAGACAGCAATTAATTTATAAATCCATTTGGGGATGTAGTCATTATTTATAAAAATATAAATCAATTTCTTGAGTCGTTATTCTTCCAAGTGTTAATGCCATTTGCCTAACAAGTTTCTCTGAGAAGGCGACTCTTAGAAAAACAAAGCAAAATAATTGGCAACTTTTTTGTATATCATTTCAATTTATAGATTGGTATTTTTTAGCACCCAAAAGTTTGATTATAAAAACAAACTTGGAAGCACTAAGGATCAAATTAAAAGATACAGCTTACTTAGAGTGTGATATATTAATATTATGTTTTTGGTTTAGAAAGTGCTTTAAAAGAAAGAGCTTAGGTGTAAATAACATAAATGATTCTTCTTTTCTTATTAATAGATAATTTTACAACAGAGTAAGGAGAAAAATTGCTGTGAAAGAGAATCCCACAATTCAGAACTCAATAAAACATGGCATTTATTTAAATGAAGTAAGGAACATTTAACAGCTACAATAATTATTTATGGTTTGGAGTGATCTAATGTACAACACAGGAAAGCAGTCAATAAACTCAAACTTATACAATGTATTCAGTTTTAAAGTATTATAGATGCGTGTGCTCCTTAAAATGAACTAGTTTTGAGAGCAAGAGTCCAGACTGATGTTTAATATCCAACAAGAGCTATCCCCTGTCACCTACTGATTAATCGAGCACTACAATCCTGTCATAGAGCAAGAGAATTCTGCCCCGGGTTGTCAGCATTTGAAGGTCTTACTCTACTACAGTATTGATGAATGTAGACCAGAGCTGTAACAGGCATGGTAAAAATATTATCTGCATGCTGAATTAGGCCATTGTTTTAATTCTTATTTTCATCAGAGCTCTAGGTCAAGCAATCCTTCTCTTCTGCCCTGCTAGTTCAGATTGTCTGTCAGGAGGTTTCTGGAAAAAGCTACCAGAAGAATGAACAAAGCAAAAGCAACTTTAGATTTCAAATACTTTGGCAGAAAGATGATCTTTTTAGTGTAACTACTGAAACATGCAGCTTAAACAAATAGCGTAATCTGACATTTAAAAATGTGTGGTGTTTATCACATTGACTTTATTCCAAATAGCCTGGCTTTAAGGTCATTTACAAATTTGGGAATGTGTCTAAGGTTATGAAGAAGGAAATTCACTCCATATCACTTAAAACAGGAGCTCAGTGCTTTATTTATAATTAATTTTAGCATTTTATAATTTGCATAACACCTTCATAAATATTGCAAGGTGTTTTGTAAGTATGTGTGTTGGTGAATAGGGGTGGCAAAGTGTCACAAATGCTTGGTTCTTCTGATAAACACAGACTCACAGACATTCCCTCTGCCCATTGCAAACTGACCAAAAGTTAAGTTTTACAGACCAAACAAATGAGTCAATTGGACAAATAGAAAGATGATAAACTAACTTAAAAGTCAATTTAGGCAGTCCAGAAAATTAGAATAAGTCCTTTTGCTTCGTAACAAAAATACCTTATAAGCAAATATTCAAACACAAAATATTTTTTCCTTCTTACTTGTGTAAAGAAACCACACATTCAAATTAAAGTTATCATGTAATTTCCACATACCTGATCCAGCATGTTTTCACAAAACACCTTATACACATGGAAAGGGTTAAAGTCAGAAGGCTGATCTTCCACACTTCTCAAGGTCGTCTTTAAACGTTGGATGGGTAATGGCTTTTCCTCTGAACCATTCATAGAAAACAGCTGTTCTTTTAAATATTCCTTCAAGGGGAAAAAAAGACAAGTTGTGATGGAGAGAAGCATACATTCTCTTTACAAATAAACTGATCAATATCCAAATTTATCCTTTTAGCACATTTGCCAGATTACGGTATATTGCTTGCCTCAGGAAGAAAACATTTTCAGAAGATACATAGCAGAATTCCAATCAGGACTGCAATAAACCCATCAAAAATAGGTTTACCTAATAGATAGACTAGATTAGAAAGCCATTTAACAAACACTCATATAATGGATATATGCTTGATACATCAGGGTCTTTTAAACAGGCATTGTCTTGTCATCGGTTCATGTGTTAACATGTCTGGTTACCAAAACTTCACTCAGGTGCATGATTATGCACCGAACAAATTGCTCATTCATTCATTAAGTGTCGTTACCTACTGTAGACTCAGCAGAGCGAAGTACTCTGATCTTTTACTGCAAGCAGTCTCATTCTATGCAGAATTAATTATAATGTAAGCATTTTAAACTCTATTTCCATTCTGTGGACTACAAAATATCAAGATTCAATAGAAGCTCAAAATATGGCATTTTAATCCCCCAACCGCCAGTGTAGGCCATGGCAAAAAAAGCCAATCTACTGTATTATATACATCATTTCCCACCCCCATAAATAAATAGATGAACAAGTCTAATGTATTTTATGGAACTTTTTCTGGAAGATTACAAATTAAAATGACTAAAAGTCCTCCATCAACCAACAAATGCTTACTACTAATAGGCAAATCATTTAATAAATTTTAAAAATGCTCTCCTGATTTTTAGCGTGTCACAATGTGGTTTTTTCTTTGAGGTAGGGGTTAGGACGAAGCTCAGAATGTTAGAGCTGAAAAGGAATTCAGAGATCACCTAGAGAGCCTGTGCTACTCAGTGTCTGGTGCACAGATTGGCAGAATAAGCCTCACCCAGGAGGTTGTTAGAACAGCAGAATCTCTGGTCCAGCCAAACCAGAATTACTCTGTTAACAAGAATTCCCAGGAGACTGGCAGGCACATCAAAGTTTGAGAAACTGTAGCCCAACACCACACTCAAATGAAAGGTCAGGGGCCAAGTCTGAGGTCACACAGGGGTGACAGGTAGAAGTCACATGTCTGGAGCGAGAAGTCACATATCTAGTCTCAGTTCATTGTGCTTTTCTTGTGTCTCTAGAACCTTATGGATGCCCACACTATGTTCATTGTAAAAGGCAAACTTTAGATCCTAAATCCCTAAAAATCTAAAGAAACCACAGCTGAAGTCAACAATAATGATCATTTCTTAAACTTCCTTGTAGAGCACATCTCTTTAGAAAGAGTAATTCCATAGCGTCTCATAGAGTGGCACGCATGGACTCTTACTAAATATTATTTAGTAATGATAAAGCCATCAGAAAAGAATTTTATGCCTACATTTAGACTACTGAACAGAAGCAAAATTTTCTTCCATTACAATTTATGCAAGTAAAATTTTAAAATGGAATATTCTTTCTTCATTGGGAAAAATGCTTTGTTTTAGCTACCAACAATCTTTCTTAGTTGATTTCCCCTTATAGAATTACATTTTGACATTTTGTTTCAACTATTCATAAAAGAGAAAGTACTCTGTTGCCAATTGTGAACAAAATGGTATTTTCTCCTTTGTTAATCTTTTTCTCATATTGACACTCATTACTATCTCTTCTTAAAAACCTCAGATTCTTTTACCGTGACGTTGCTTTAATCAGATTTACCACCAATCAGGCTGTTTCTTTAGAAGACTCTTATTATTTCTTGAACACCTTCTCTATGTGGCTACATCAAAGCTTACCCATCATTTCTCTACTTCTCTCCACTGAAGAGCTCCATCAGCCGATGATCTCAACCACCACACTCACTGAAGACCACCAAATCTATAGACAAGGTCTCTTATCTGTGCTCATGGCCAGGACCTTAAGTACAATTTGAACGTTCTTGCTCTGACACCTTACCTTTATCTAAATGACAAAACCTCTTTAAACCCATTTTCTCTTATAAATTCTCCACCTCAATCAATGGCACACTCATTCTTCCCCTTACCCAGGCCTGTATCCATGAGTGCTTTGGTATTTATATTACATGTTCAAGAATATTTATTAGCACATCCGAAGGTGCCAAAGACTCAGAGCACTACTCATCAAATGAACAAACCTCACAGTACAATTTTACCTACAGACATTGTGCTATCTCATAGTAGAAAAGGAGTCATAAGAACTATACTCTTCACTGTTTACCCTTGTTTTGTTTAGGTTTATTGCCTGGGATTTTATAACAGCCACAAGGCAAAGCTCTTTTACTTTCTTTGCTTCTAGTCCCATCTGACATTCTGCCTCTTACTTTGCAATATCATGCCTCACTCACAGAGTAAACTGGCAATACTTAGCTCTAAATCCTGTCTGACAAAGACTACTATATATTGTAAACACATGCAGTTGTAACAAAAGAAAAATTGTAACTTTGAGTTTAATCGATCAAAATGTGGAGGTATGCCAGCGTAGATCTCATACGTGTTCAGAACCACTGCCTCAGAGTTTATAAGTTCTATGAGGGAAGAACAACCTTTGATTTTCCAGAATATACCAGGTGACTGCTGGCCAATAAATATGCAACTTAATTTTGGATGATGTTGTTTATTGGTAGTTACTCGCCTTTTTTGTATTACAGACCTTTTAAAAATAGGACTATTCCGTTAGTTTAGCGATCAATGTCAGCCATTACCATCCTCAGTACTGTTGTAACTCCACTTAACTAAGGATATGAGGGTAACCATACTGTAACACCTGTTGCTCAGTATTCACCACAATTACTTTGGCCAATCTAGGTAGCCAGCTGGGCATGCCAGTGAGGAACATAACTTCACAATAGAGGTCTTTCAGTTAGCCAACGAGAGGAGTTTCTGGGGTCCCCATGTAGAATACCCAAGCAAGCTGTGCAATCATTAACAAGAGTGAATAGATTGGGTTACTTTGTAACAATTACATACAGAGCTCTGGTGCCTTAAGGACTAGGTCATTTCTCATAGCTACAAACTCTCACATCCCTTTCAAGTTATCATTATTAGATCACCTGTTTATTGACTGTTTGACTAGCTCTGTGAAATCCAGGAAACAAGATTTACTTGAAGTAACTTTCAGATAGATAATGGTGGACAGTTCATTTATGTAGCTGAGTAGTAAAATGCTGTCACAGAATTTAATTCACTCCTTGGAAATGCATGGTTGTAAAGGCCTACATTATTGAGATAAAACACTATTTACATTACTCATATTATACAATTTTTACTATTCTAAAAATTACATTCATGTGTTTACAAATATATAAGCATAATTACAGATGCCACATTCTAATTCAGATACATACAATCAAATTAAAAACCTGATTAAGCTAGTGAACTTGTATTGTTTCAAGTAAATAGCTGAGATAACCTGCTATTTACATTCTTGCTAAAACAGACAAAACCCTGCAAGGTCAGAGGCTTAACCGAGCAAAGAGCTGGACAGGCATAACATTGGTTTAACCAGTGTCCGTGCATTAATGAATTTTCTTGGGTTAATCTGGTTGCTCCCGAATACGGTTCAATATTCTTCTGAAGTTTTTCCCATTAAGTAAGAAGTCTCCAACTTCATCAATGCAAATATGATATCTTTAGGAGATGAGCTACGTCTGTGTCCAGAAAATTCTCCATTTTACAAATACCAGATTTTGACATCAGTTTAACAGTCACAAACACACAATTCCCAAACTGCACCTCTAATCTCTACAATTCAGAACTGAACTGAGTTTATGAGGCATGTTATTGTTTAAATCATATAAATAAAATCTACATTGTTTCAGTGAAGCCTTTTCTGTACAAACGCAGAACAGCCGGAGTTGAATAGATTCTATTAATAATGCAATATTGAGTTTGGTATTGACTTTAAGAAGTATTATCACCTCCTTGACTAACCCTTAGCTGCCAGCAGACGCTGCCTTAGGCCAGTGCACACCTAATTGCTCGGTAAAAAGGCCGTTTCCCTACCTCATTGAGCCGCATGATGTGATAAATTTGCCTCAGGTACTCGCTGCCACCTGGTTTGTGGCAGAGATCCAGGACCATCGTGTTTATTTTCTGCTCAGTCAGTTCAAGAGCAATATCTCCTTCTTCTAAGACTGTGCTTTTCTCTATTATCGTAAATGCACTAAATACGAAGAAAGCATATATGAATATCAGTGGTGAAGAATTGTAAAGAGGAAAAATAATCACAGAGACCAGAGTGGACAGTCGGTGTAAATCTCATATTCAACGCCTTCAAAAAGACCTCACCCAAGTAGGTTAAGCCTCCTCAAACCGCTGCTACTCACATACATGGCACCTCAAAATCAAGCACCTGAAAGCATTTTTAAAAATTAAATCGTTTCTCTTAAAACTTTTCTTTATTGCATTTATACTCCTATCTATAAAACATTTTCCCATTACTGCAATTGTTGAAATTGCTATAATCATGAAATGAAAACAAAACATTTATTTTCAAAAAACAAATGAGAAATAATTTGTATTTCCTCTTTGAAGATAAAAAGTATGTTTGATGCCAGAAATAGTGTTGGCATTTCATCCTTTGTGGCTTTCTCTTTACACTTGTGGTAGAACACATTAAAGACTAATTAAAATGTCTAAACGGGGAGTCTATCGTGCTAAATATAGGCTGGACACTTCATGGCAGTGTGCTTGCCACCGGGTATTTTAAGTTGGCCTTTGACACTTGTTGCCTTTAAAAAATAGATGCCTCTTTCCTGTTTCTTTTCTGTAACAGTTATTTAGCAAAAGTTATTACTCTGATTCTTCTTTCCAAAAAAGGGTTTACTATCACCTCTCTAAGAATGTGCAAGATACCATTCTAAAATATTTCTTTCTGTAGAAGTCATATACTTACTGTTGATTTTGAACATTATTAACATGGTAATAATGGATTATGTTAAAATTTGAAACATTTCAAACTATACCAGTGCAAAAAAACACCCATGATATTCAACATAGATAGATAGACATTCCACACTAATTTTGTTAAAATTGCTGTTAGGATCATGTTAGGGTTTGCAATGTAAGTATTCTTAAGAAAACTCATGGTTTTCCACTGTTTCCCAGACTAAATGAAATTTACTGCGGTGTAATCAGCTGTATACTGCAGTTCATTACTGAGATTTTGCCATGATTATAAAATTAGTTCTGCTAAGAGTCAGTGCCGCTGACCTGAAGACTAAACCAAATGATACCCAGCTGCCGGACATTAACTTTGATATTGCTTCCACATGTAGTTTCAAAAATCCTTTAAAAACAAAAAAAAAAGGAAAAAAAAGGACTTTAAGATCATATACCATATACCCTTGCTGAAGAATAAAGAAAATCCTACTCTGGCTTAAAGATATTCATTAGCTAGCAAGATCTCTTTTTTTAAAAATACCTTGTTACAATACAAGAAGTTTGCAAATATCTTTCTGAGACTGCATACAGGTTGCAGACAAAATTTCTTGTCAGGTTTTGTAGAGGCTGACATTGAAAAAAAGTTGGGGCCCTCTGACAAAGGAGTATGTCAGTGTCAGCTCCTGAATTGTACCCTTTCCTGTCCATCACTGTGCAGGTGAAGCAAATGATTGGATTCAGTCAATGCTATGATTAATGAGTTCCTCTCTGGATTTGGGACTGCCTATCAATCATGTCATTAGGGAGAATGTGCCCTGAAAGAGGCAGACCTTAGCCAAGGAATAACTGCATTAATCTTAATCTGTATATGCACCCAGCCAGCCAAGTCAGGGTCACCATGATGAAAAACAATAATCTTCAACTCGACAAATTACTTTGCAAAGACAGACATTTCTTTACTTTTTGGGTTGTGTGTTCTCCAGAATCTAAGTTGACTGTTTACAGCTTGAGTGTTACTACAAAGTGAAGGTTATTTTAATGAATAGTAATGCTTCCAGGCAGTATGCAAGACAGGCAACATTTACAGCTGTCACCTTTCCCGCTGCAGTTATTTTCACTATTTCCATAAAAGCAAAGTTAAATTGAGATGCAAGTGAAAGAAATCTAGCTAAATGATATCACATAGTTCCCAGATAATCTTCTTGAGGAATTACGATTTAATTATCTTGCTGGATGAACTATTCTAGTTTAAATGCTTACATACTCATTTTAAAAAAATTAGTAAAGTCAAGGTAACCCTCTACCTAATTTAGACATCATGGTTCGAAATACATTTTTCCTCATAGTGTAGATCTAGGAGTTAAATGATCATTGATTTGTGAGAAATACTTAGAGGTAAAAGTTCACTTGTATATCAGACAATCAATTTAAAATCAAAGTCAAAAAGAAACATTCCTATAGTGCCCAAATTCTGTAAGAGATTGTTATCTGAAGTGAGTTAAATCAAATTTAACTTTTTCAAATAATGCAATAAATAACTTTAAATCTGCCTATTTGTAAATTGATATCACTTGAGACATTGAGAAAGACAGCACTGTGTTAATTACTTAATTATTCAGAATCTTTGAGGGCTTTTACACATTCTTAAAGTCAGCAATTCTTCATTTTTGACTCATGTCGTGAGAGATAGCTAAGTAATCTTTTGGCTCATTGCTAATCAGCCAGATAGTAGCTAGACAACTCCCACTATAGGAGATAACAGATGGGTTGGGGCTGTTTGTAAAGCTTAAATTAAAATCAGTCTTTAAAGAAAAAAATTAGCTCATGGATTCCTGTATGTAGCCTTGGCTATATTACTTAGACATTGCTTAAGTAGATCTTATTTGATGAAGGGGCTTTTAAATCAGAAGTATCATGCATTTAATTTTGTCACCACAATCAAACCTACTATTTTTACTCTTCTTTTTTCTCTCCCTTTTATAACCACTGCCATGGACAATGACATCTGGCCTTAATCTTTTAGTCATTGGATTAAAGCCTGTAAATTAGTATTGAATGCAAATATAAAGATTAAGAAGGTCACTGTCAATGTTACTAAGCATTTGCCTGACTGCTATTGTTCTGCTTCCTTCTCATGAGACACTCCAGAAGTAAATTTCTAAAAGTCAGTATGACAAGACCATGAAAATCATGATTACCTACTTTTCCCCATTTGGACTAATATAAGGTCTTATAGATTAACTTAGACAGGGAAAGACTATTAGTTACCATAATACTAACCAGTAAATGCAATCTGTTTTAATAAGAGTTTACAAATAACAAATGCTTACTAGTTCCAAACTTGATGCTAAGAACTTTATGAATGTTATTTAATTTTTCAGAACAATTCTATCAGCTTGGTATCATCCCTATAACAACAGCTTTGAGAGATTCAATAATTTGCACAAGATGACCCATTTACAAGGGATTTGTAGTTGCCCATCTGATTTTAAAGACTGATCTCTTGATCACTACAATGTACTATCAAGAGTAACCATGTTTCAAGTGACTTTTTGTTGTTTCAGGTAGAAAGTTATACTAGTATCTGCTAGCAACATGAATATATTTTAAAAGAACGAAGGACAGTGTGCACGGGTGTTTAGAAAAAAGGCTTATTTAGTAATGTAGACCACCTGAGCTGGAATTCCTTTATCAATACCATGCAATTCTATACCTGAAGACCAATTTTAAGACAGGAGAACCCTATGTACATATTTAAATTCATCAGGGACCCTTAAACATCTTTGAATACCACAAATCACTTAGCTGTTGGTGACAAACCTATGGGAAGGCTGACATTTTCATACAGAAACAGCTGGGTATGTTTATAGCTGGAGTGTGATATGCTCCAGTTGCCCTCTGGGATTCTTATATTACCAGATGAAAAATGTGTACCTTTTTGACAATCAGGTACACAGAAAGCAATAAAAAGTCTTTTATATCCATTAATTCCTTCTTAATTTAATCTCCATGCCCAATCCATTTACAAAACGCTCCAGGCTCTCTACTAGATACCTGTTTGCACACTGAAAAGGGGTGAAACTAAATTCTCCTGGGCTTAACTACCACCCTTTTAATCAGAAACCTTAAGATGGTGATTAAACAAGTATAATGTTCCAGTGTATCAATGGGGTTCAAATTTTAAGAAGCCAAGGAATGTACAATCTAACTTTTAATGGAATACTGATCTTTTTTCCATATTCATCAAAGTTCCCATGAATTTAGCAAAATACTATTACTGCCCATCTGACAATATTTTATTGTTGTTTGTTGGTGATTTTGTTACTGTGAGGGTATTTGATAAAACCCAGTGAAAGAAACACATTGCTTTACCATTCAGTGCTCAAAGTCTTTGCTTTCAACAGCTGGCGCTCAATCCAGTTGGGCTTTTGCTGCTCAATGCTCTGTATGACCTTTCGGACAGTTTGATTAGGGCTACTTGTCTGGTCTCCCATGATGCTTTCCAAACACACACAAATTAAACCAAGTTTTTCTTTACTCCATCTGTCAAGGGAGGCACCTGTTAAAAGTTCCGCAGTATTTCCATCCTCAAATATCCGACATATAATTACAATCAAGTTCCAGACAAGCAGGCCAGCTTTCTTCAATTCAACAAAACTTTTTGACATTTTTCTCTCAGACAGAAAAAAGAAGTATTTAATTGAGGGAGGCAAACATGCAATCACCGTAGGTAACTTGCTGATTACAATAGTTACTGCCTGAGTAGCAAGCCTTGTGAAGCCTGGGGAAGAAAAGAAAGAAAAGGTATGATTAATATTAGCATTTGCATCCCATCACTGCGTGATTTTGTGTTGTGCGGGGATGTCTAATTTTTGTGGAGAAAATTGTTGAGAAGAGTAAGTGCTTGGCATACTCCAACAGAATTCTACTGGGGTTTCATGCAGTATTACCTCAAATTACAAATCTGGTTCTCCCACCACAAATGAAGATTAGAAAATTCACAATTACAGTGGATATTTTTATCTTTTAAGACTGCAGCTTTGAAGGACCCAAATGTCCTCCTAGTCAACAAATGGACCTACTGGACCCCTTTTGTAGCCTTTGATACTTCTGACTCTCCTTAAGTCTTTCTCTTCCTCTTTTTGAATCTGTGACAGAATCACCTTTGCTCTTCCCAGGACAGGACTGGCTTTACTTCTTTAGTACTTAGCCCAAAGTCGCCTCCTCAGAGAGCCTTGCCTCATCATCCCATTGAAAGCGGTCCCTTCATGTCCTTTCCATACCTGCCCCAAGTCCCTCTCCATTAGGGGACTCCCATTTTATTGCCTTAGTTATAGCACTTCCCACCATCTAATAATATCTCCTTTACCTGTTCATTATCTGTCACCTTCCACTAGGCCTCCATGAAGATATTACTGTATCCCCAGCAGTAAGTGCCTCATATATAATAGTTATTCAGTAAGTAATTGTCGAATAAATGAGTCGATAAACTGGCTTGTGTTTGCTTCTATTGCTCCTCTTTGCTTTTTGGGGTCCATTGCTATTTCCACTTTGTACCAACACCTCTTAGATGTGGGAATAACTTCTTGGCCTTTTGGCTCATGATTCTCCATGCTCTTCTTTGCTTAGTGCTATTCCTAGGAAAAAAAGCCTGGATACTCCTCTAGATCAGGGTTTCTCAACTCCAGCACTATTGCTGTTTGGGGCTGGATACACAGTTCTTTCTTGAGAGGAGCTGTCTCGTGCACTGTGGGATATTTAACAGCATCTCTGGCCTCCACTCACTAGATTTCAATGACATCCCCCTCAATTTTTCAACCAAAAATGTCTTCGGGCACTGGCAATTGTCCCCCATGAACAAAACTGTCTCCAAGGGAGAACTACTCTTTTAGATGATACCAGAATCTTAATTCTTGGCCCTTCTCCAAAGTTGCAGTCTTACAACTCCAGATCCCTGTTGGCATTCCACTTCTCTCTCCTAGTCACCATTAATTTAATATAACTAAAACTAAACTCATTGCTTTCCAAACTGACTTGAACCTCCTTTTCCTGCCCTCCCTTCTTTCTTTCCTCTCTCTGTCCCATTTTCTTTCCTCCCTCTTTCTTCCTTGCCTCCTTCCCTTTCTCCCTTCCTTTTAAACGTTCCTATTGATCCTTCATACACAAGCAGTGATCAGCACTGATAAATCATCCGACCTCTTTATCTCTGACACCAAATTTCTCCTTTCTGGGACCAACCTAGGTTACTGACTTAGTTAAATCCCTCATAAATGACACCTGGACAATGGAAGTAGTCTCCAAACTCATCTCCCTGCTCTTGTCTATGTCCAGCCCCTTCCCTACACTGTGAAACCAAATCCATATACTATCAATTTTAGTATCCAATTTCTCTGCTACAATTGTTTTAGATATTTTCCACTGTTACGAGACATGTATCTTGAGCTTGCTGTCAAAACACTCCACAGTCTAGCCTCAGCCTGTTTCTATGAACCATCTCTTCAGACCTTCAACATGCTTTATTTTTTTTAGGCTTCTGAATATCTCACTACTCTCAGTAGAATGCCCTCTCTCTTCATGGTTCACCCATACTCTTCACTCTTAGTTCACAGTCCTCTCTTCTTTTACGAATGTATTTGAATATATTATCTACAAGATCATTTTGGAAATTAGATACTAAATGGGTTATATTGTGTCACCTTTTGTATTATCATATTTTATTTATACTATGTTATCTATACTTTCCTGAGAATAAAGACTCAAGTGTATGGGGATGGATATCACTTAGCTATCTGAGTATCCCACAAAGCCAGAAAGTGTTTTAATCCACTGTGGACATAACTGAATTTGAGCACTGAAGTTGAGAGAGAAGCCAAAAGAAAGTAGCTTTGCATTCTTCAGTAAAACATTCTTTAATGTTTTTGCTGAACCAAAATAAAAAAACAATGTGAAATAATTTTCAAGATATCCATAACACTTAAAAAGTCACTCTGTTCCAAAAAAAGTACAAAGCTCTGAGAACAATGTATGTCTAATCTAGTGATTCCTCTGAAATTCATGACAACTTAATCATTTTAAAAATTAATTAAAGCAGTTTTATAAATAGTTTGTAAAAATTTGGGTCAACATATTTGGAAATTCTGATAAGAATATTGTTGTATTCAGTAAGATCATAAATGTAATAGTACCTAGTTCAGTACTTGGTAAAAACAGTTCTTCAATCAATGTTTTCTTGAATAATAAATATGTTTAGGTGAGGCTTAAAATATGGATGAAGCAAATTACGTAACTCCCTGTGACCTCTCTTCTTTGTATTTTAAAATTATTTTAAATGTCTTATTTTTCTTTATGTGTTTGTGTCTCATAATCCTTATATAGTGCCAAGTATTTGACTCGAAAGATTATATCTTATAGTACTTGTGTCCTAAGGAGGACTGATACTGAGCAAATATTTGACGATGTAAGTAGATATTAGGTAAAAATTATACCATTTTCTTCTTCATACCTGTACTCTATAAACTCTGAATCCTCCAGGTACTCAAATCCCCAACTATGTCATTAAACCTTAAGGCAAATTTCAATCAGATCCTTTAGGCTGATGACAAATTAATAAATCCATTCTATTAACCACAAGGGCTCTGAGTCTAGGATGATGCAACACACCAGGGAGGGATCTTTTAAGACTGATATGCACTCATTTTTCATCTTTATTAAAATAAGTTGACTTCTATCTAAGCCATCTATAAGTAATATATTGTAAGAACCATCCCAATTTCAGAGATGATAAAATATGAAAAAAAGTATGTCTTAGGATAAATGCAATAGATATATTTATATATTCATCATTTATTTGCTTCTATAACTGTACTACTATAAGAACATATTTATAGTTTATTAAAAAATGCAAAAAAATTACAATAAATGAGGTAATGAATATAATGTCTTAAAATTAATTTGTAAAACTGTGTTTATCAGTGGTATAAAATATCAATAACAATTTGTTGAGTGAGGATAATGTGATTTAACATGCTTTATTATTTTAAAAATCTGGGCTTAACACTTCACAATACAAAGGTCAGGTTCTAAGTTCAGTTTGATTCAATACCAGGTTTTAATGGCTGTCATAGGTGAAAAAGCCACTACATGAACATGTATAGATCCACATGGAACAAGTATATGATTAGCTGTGCTTACAATCACAGTAATTCTTTTTCAGCCTTAACTGTCAAAAAGGCAAAGACTGTTGTTGCAATTTGGCTAACAAATATCCATCATCCAGGAAGTCAGTTAATTGTTCTTGCAAATAAATTAAAAAATATTTCATCTATACATGCATCTATATGTATAGATTTTATATATTATATGTTATATAATATATTTTATATTATCTTAACATGGTATAGTATATGCAATATAATACATATTATAAAATATATATATATTTTAAAATTGAGGTAGGGTCTCACTCACAGCTCACCACAGCTTTGAGCTCCTGGATTAAGGCCATCCTTCTCTGTGCCACCGTGCCCAGCTAATTTTTTTAATTTTTTATGTAGAGATGAGATCTTGTTATGTTGCCTGTGTTGGTCTCGAACTCCTGGGCTCAAGCAATCCTCCTACCTTGGCCTCCCAAAGTGTTAGTATTACAGGTGTGAACCACTGCATCTGACCTCATTTTTATATTTTTAAGAAAAAGGTTAAAAAATAATTGACACTTCATTTGGAATGTTTAAATCATATTAGAAAATTTCTAAGTTCTTACATGTGCAGATACAATGTTTTTATAGGTGATACTCGTTTTTATAAAACAAATATCTCTGATTTTTATAAAGTAAACTATATTAATGAGGACTAAACTGACTTTTTTTTTCCTCTCTCTCTCTGTCCAAATTCCTAGCTAAGGAGCTGGGAGTCACACCCTACAAAAACTAATCAGATGATTTTTATTTAACACTATATATTGAGGCTTGCTTTCCAACCTGACTGTGACATAACGGATAAAAAAGAAAATCAAAGTGTTTTATGATCCTGTAAAGCTGTCTCTTGGAGACTCCCAGACTCTGGGCACCTCTTTAAGACATTCACCACCTATCCTTTCTGAAGTCTGCCACCCATGGGGCTTCATCTACACATCAAGAAACTTCACTTCCTCATAATTCCTCAAGCCACCCACTTCTTTTACTGGTAAAAGCCTAATTCTTGCTACTAATTGCCAGTCAGGAAATCTTTGATCCACCTGTAACCTATAAGCACCTCCCCCACCCTTGGAGTTGTTCCGCCTTCCTAGGTGGAAACAACGTAAATCTTACATGAATTGATTTACAATTTTCCTGCAACTTCTGTCTTCCTAAAATGTATATAACCAAGCTACAATTCAACCACGCTAGGCATATGTTCTCAGGACCTCTTGGGACTGGTGTCCCAGGCCTAAAGTCACTCACATTTGCCTCAAAAAAAAAAAAAGCCATCTTAAATATTTTACAGAGTTTGGCATCTTTTGTCAACTTTAATGACTTCCGGTAGCACTTTGTGTATTTCTGCCATCAGTTTCTCTTTCAACATGCTGTTTCTGCATATAAATAATGGCATGAACACATTGTCCTTACAGTGCTACCTCTGTTTCCTCTCTCCAGAATCATTTGTTCCCATTAAAACAATGACTCCAACAGTTTTCCTGTAAAGCATTCTTTTCATTTAAAAAAGCAATGTTTCTGTACAGAAAATATCTTCTCAGGTATATCTTTCATTCAATTGTTGCCAAAGAAGCAAAACACTAGTTATTTGTCCTTTGAAACATACTGGAGCAAATACCTAAAAGCTGAGCTGCGTCAGAACCATCCGAACTTTCATTCAACTGCCAGGAAGCTCTTCTACTCTGTATAATTTATTGTAATATTTATGTATTTAAATCTTCAATGTTTTTTATATATCAGAATTTGCTGACAAAGAAATGCATTTTAGTTTGTCACTGTAGTGTTTTCTAGGGTCTGTCATTGTTATGTCAGGAAGGACAAATGTTCCCGAAGGTAGTGACTATTTGTCTTTTAGCAAGTTAGAATTTTTTTTTAAACAAAAGCCTTTAAACATTTATCATTGTTATCGTTGTTTAGACACAGTTTGCAAAGAACATGATTATGTATCACTTGACTTAAAGTGGTGAAAAAAATACAGAAATTTGTTTTCCTGTTTTTGGATGTTTAGTTTTGAAATCTTTTGCTATTCAAGATGGCTTCAAACTATCTTCAGATAATATCTCAAGGCATAGTACTTGCTTAGGAGGGATTCACACTTAACAAAATGTATGAGGAGCCATATTTCAAATGGTTTTCCCACACATTTCCTTTTTATTTTTTTGGTCAAATCTGATCAGATCATATTGTTTTATTTTATAATATGACTGAGAAGGAGTTCAAATTAAGAATAAAAATAAGTGGGAACTTTTTTACTTTGTCATTGTTTGGTCTTCATTGCATTCCCAGTACTAGTTTTCAATTGTGGTTGATTTGTTGAATTATAGGAATATGTTAAAGTCACTTATATGTTTTGTGAGAATTAATTTAGTTACAACTAGATTCTGTAATACAAAGGACAACTCTAATTCATTACTGTGCACTGAAGACTAAAGAAGGAGTAAGGTCAATCTACCTATTGTCTGTTCTTCCCTCAAGATTGCTCACATATTGTTCCCAACACACAACTGGCTCACTCACAGACCAAGGGAGGGCTCCAGGGACAATCTTTATGTGAGATTTTTGAAAAGTTTAGTTTATTTTTTCTCACAAACCAAAGAATCGTATATCCTTGAGGTGTTTGCACCCATTCTGAAATAGTTATACTATTCTTCTGTATTATCTCTGACTGTAAACACAGTGCCTTGCAAGTAGTAGTCACTGACTTAGTAAATGTCTATTGAATAAATGAAGGAATGAATACTTGACTTAATATCCAGCATATAAATATTACCTGGCTTGCATTCTTTAGTTAAAATAAAGGTTGAGATGTTCCAGTATAAAAGTCCCTATAGCATTTCAGAGGGCAGACATGAAGAACAACAGCATTCTCCTATTGTTATAGTCACTTAGAATTCATAAAATAGTTTATAAAGTCACTTTCTTCCATCACTTTCTTTCATATATTCATTTGATCTGACACCCCATTGTGGCCATCAGTATGTTGTTGTACTTCTAATCTTAGTGATAATTTTATGTTCTAATTTTTCTTCCTTTTTTAGTGATAATTTAATGAAAAATATTATTTGGTAAGGCAACTCCTAACAACTGGGTATCTATAAAGTATGTTTTGGAACAAGAGGCTTTTTGAAATGACATGGTAAGGAATTTCAAAATGCTTGTAGAAAGCAAAATTGTTTGTGAATAGGATAACTTGAAAACCATAAGCAAAATAGTGCTACTTGTATGGCATGATATCTTAACCACAGATCCTGCCTCCTGAATTGCTCAAAATGTATGAAATATCCAATGTCCAAAAGCCAGAACGAAGGAGAGATGGCAACAACTCTTCGACAAGGAAGAACTTAAGTAATGAAAAGGTGACATTTTCCAATTTCAATTAAATGGCTTTACTAGATTCAAAGGGAGTTTAATAGGGCTTGGACAGAATTAAAGCATTACTATGAAAGGTCACAGATAGATAATTGATTTGGTTTTGTAATATAAGGTCGGTGGATAAGAGCCACATTATTTAGGATCTCCATGGAGAAGAGTGAAAGAAAGGCTAGTCCCTCCAACGGATTTAGTGAGTTTAGCTGGAGTATTTTATTGTTGAAAGTTTCCTTAGAGTTAGTGAAAAATATTCTTCTTTAAGGGTGAATTAAAAGGAAAAGATTTTATTTAAAGAAAAACAACAAAAGATTCATGAATACAGATATGTAATATAGATTCAAAGGAATCTTCCAGACACGAACAGGACTGACAGATTGATAGATTAAAAGGAATCTTGTGAAATTCTGGAAAAGTGGAAAGGTCTAGGTAGGAAGAACTTCTTTGAAAGGACATTACTAATAAAATAAATGAATAATGTAGATAACAGATGGTTCTTAAATACACTTGGTAGATGCACTGCCCTAAATAGGAACAATATATTCACTTCAGAACCAGAGATATTGGAGGAAAAACACCCAGTCAGAAAAATACATGTAACTACCAAACTGGGTGCTATTTTTGACCTAAAAGCTACACATGTAGGTGTTTTAACAAGAGAAAGGAAAGTAATAATTGGTGGTTACAGGGGAAAAACTTAAAGGAAAGAATAATTAAACTGAATATCAGAGCAATCTTTCTGAGAGTACAAATTTTGGATTGCTCAATAAATGTAAAGAAAATCGTTAAAATCATGTGAATTAGTAATCTGTGAATACAAATATGAACACAAAATATCAGAAAATTCTGAACTGGCAGTTAAACAGAGAAGATGACCATTTGAGTAATTTTCATTTCTAGTTTCCTTGATTATGTGGCTCATAGTAAAAAAAGAAAAAAATTAAGGGTACCAAATATACTTGGTGGAAGGAAGATTGATATAGTTCATCAATCTTATAATTTTTAGAATCTACTGATTGCATAGACTAGAAAACTGCTTCCCCATGATATTTTTGTAAAGAAAAACAAGTATACTTACCTTTGCTTGATTCTTTCCTTTTTGTTTCTTTTGGAATATAATTCCATTCTTTTGGAATGCTCCCAAGCAAACGATCAGGAACCCCATGCTTGTTTAGGTTTGTCTCACTGTTTCTCCCAGACCTCATCACAGATACTACTTGCTGTAAGATGTCCTTGATGGCATCAGTCAGTGCCAATCTCAAGCATCGGATGACCTCTGGCTCGAACTCCACGCACGTTGAGACTTTAAAATCAGATGGCAAAGTAGGGTTAGCATAATCTAGCCATCAGTTGTGCCTTGTTCAGCTGGGAGTTCAGTTTCACAATAATCTAGTTTACAGCCATAGGAAACGAGTGCTGCTTTTAACCAAGAAATATAATTGATAATCAGCGCATAAAACCAAAAAAAAAAAAAGTTTCTTCTTGGTAATAAAAGGAATGGCAATTAAAATAACAGGAAATAACTTTTTTGGTAGTTTTCACTCTGCTGGTGAGAACATAAATTGTATGACCTTAGATGACAACTTGCCAATAATTTCTAAAGCTTTAACATTTTACTTACCTGTTGACTCATATATTCATTTTTGTAGGATTAATTCTAAGAAATTAATTATGAATATGCAAAGGATATAAAAAAATTAGAAACAATCTAAATGTCCAATAATAGTTGATTTGTTTAATTAGCTGTGGTATATCCATCTACATAATAAAGTCATATATTGTGTAGTAAAAAATGAAAACAGGTTAGAAGAAAGAATGACATGTTGTTTGTATTAAAAATATATATCCACACACATATAAAATAATTAAAAGATGTACTCTCCAATGTTAATGGTGATTATCAATGACTGATGGAATTTCAGTAGGATTTATTGAGAGGACAGAAAAGCTCCCACAGTGGGAGGGGGCCTGAGGGATTTGCCTGGTAAACTTTTTTCATTCCTTCCTCTTATTTTTTCTTCCTTCCTTCTTTCCCTCCCTTCCTCCCTTCCTCTCTTGCTCCCTCCTTCCCTCCCTTCTTTCCTTCCCTCCCACTGTCCCGGCTTCCTGCCATCTTTCTATCTGTGTTACCCAAAATGAATATATATTACTTATGTGATAAATGCAATAAAAGATTTTTTCTTTTTAGTATGACTAGAAAGTATTGGGACCACCAGTTAAATCAATACAGAAAAACACCTCTGTGCTTCTTCCTCCTCAAATTCCTAGGTGATATTTCTCAAATGGCTCATTCATCTAACAATGACCTATTGTTAAAACCACGATGGTGAAAAAGACCTTGGTAATACCAAATCTTCAGAGTTTAATTTTTTAACATGGCACCACTATCAGCTGAGCAAGCTGTTGTTCTTTGCGGGAATGGTGGAGGATATAGCTGTCTGTCTTTTTGATGATGTTTCAAGACTTGAATTCATTGAAAGGTATAAGGAAGGCTTTTTCTTGTATCAACAATTAATATTCATTTTGAGTGAACTCTTTGGAGCTATAGATTAAATAATCTCACTGATATGAAAATTTTAAGAAGCCAGACATTTCCTCTATTTCCTTCTATTAAAAAGGTATGTTTAACCCAGGCTCGGTGGCTCAGCCTGTAATCCCAGCACTTTGGGAGGCCGAGGTGAGTGGATTGCCTGAGCCCGTGGGTTCAAGACAAGCACGGGAAACTTGGCAAGACCTTGTCTCTACAATAAATCAAAAATTAGCTGGCCGTGGTAGCGCATGCCTGTAGTTCCAGAGTGAGACTCCAACTCAAAAAAAAAAGTATGTTTATTTATTTTTAAAATAAAACCAACCACTGAAAATGATAGAGAAAATAATAGACCTACCTCAAATAATTAATTTAAAATTAAATGAATGAACTTATGTAAAGTATTTGGAACAATAACTGGCACATAGTAGGCACTATTTAGATATTAGCTATTATTATTAATATCAAAGATAAGAGTTGTTTGGAAAAACTACAATATTATAGTGAAGGGCTGGCTAATATTCATCTGTTGCAGGGCCATGAAACATCTTGAGCACTAGATACTAAAGGGAGGATTAAGCAATAACCACAGATGCCTATGATTGGGATAAGATGCAGATAAAAAATAAAGAAAAGGAGAAATGGGAAGGCAAGAGAAAAGAAAAAATAAAGTAAGTTAAGGTACAAATGGCCAAGCAATATAGTGCCTGAATCTTACCAACAGCTTCTTTATTACCCAAATGTTTGTTAGAGTGGGTCCCTAAACTGCCAAGACACAGCACAAAAATATATAGTAATAGCTCTAAAATCCAGAGACTGTGAGCCCAAAATATTAATTCTTGATTATCAACAGAAAGGAGAGAAGCAAGGGAAAGCATCATATCCAAAATGAAAATGTTTTATTGTTGATTTTTCTGACATATATAATTTATTTCAGTTTTTCATGTTAAATTAACTGAAACAACAAGAAACATAAAGTTCAGGTTGAATCATATAATTTAAAGAACCCAGGCATCATTATCTAATGAATTCTCTAATATATCAAATCAACATTAAAAATGTGGAGACTTTAATTTAGGAGGGGCTTCAATGTCCTCACTTAGAACATGTTGAGGGGAGAGGACAAGAAGAGCTGGACAAGAAGATGTTTATGATGGTGTTAGTTTTCACCTTCTATGACTTTGTTTAAGATGCTAAAGAAGAAAATTGCAACTATTTCACAACTGAGTATATATATACAAAGTCCATAAGAACTGTGACTCTGCTACCTCCTTTTGCAACACAGTAATCAGGAGTCCCTAGAAAGCAGTTAAGTCAAGAATGAGCTTCTGGCCACCAGCAGCAGCCCTAAGAATGATATAAGCCAAACAGTTTATGCATGTTTGCATCTTGCTTAAGATACTAATTGTTTAACTTTTTTTTTTTACCAGTATAATCTTTTAAAAATTTGGTAGTAACAGATGTGATAGCGCTTACAAAAAGAAACTTTGGGCAACTCCCTCAGGTCCTCTCCCACTGTGGGAGATTTTCTGCCTTTGCAATAAATCCTGCTTTAAAAAAAAAAAAAAGAAACTTCATTATTTTTATATTGAACTTTCTACAATTTAGAAGAATCAGAACAATGGTAACTTAGTGGGAATTTTTCAGGTTATCTTTTAGAAAAATGTTCTGTGCAATAAAGGATAACAAAATGGCTTTATAGAAGCAATGGAAATGACATCTGAATGTGTTTCAAGTAAAAAGCTTTGGTTAGGATAATTATTCAATTAATATATTGACTATTTAGGAGTCATTGGAAATAAGGTTTTCTGATAAATTGTAAGTAACTGGGTAGTCAAAAGCAACAAAACATCATTGAAAATCCTCTGAAAATATATTAGTATATTTTCCTGCCCTAGAAAAAATAAAGTTTCTTTGATGCTTCAAAATTTTAGGTGACAGAAATATAAAACTTTAATCTGGACAAGATTCAGTCTAATTCTCTTATTTTTTTTTAGATAAGGCCACTGATGAACCACGTGATAAGTGAAGAACCGGACAGCAAATAGCAAGGCAAGGATGCATTTCTCTTGTTGGCCAGTTCAATCAAAGGCACGCAGAGGAGTGCGTGTAGATGCTTTGGAGCACCCATAGTGTCCAAGTACATCCTATCCCTGCCACTCCTAATAAGCATAGAATCTAAGTGAAAACAGCCAAGCTTCCTACTGTCTCTCTTTCACTTTTACTGCCATGTTTAAACACTCCTCTATAAAAATGCTGGGAATACCACTGAGACCAATCCTCCTTCTTCTACAATTGCTTTACAATCCCCTAGAATTAGAGGAAATTTACATACATATGAAATTATCCATCATCTATGTAGTAATATTTGAAGTCTCTAATATTTCTGACTTTAGATCCAAACTCCTTAAAATTCCAGAATTAGAAAGGTGTTGATTTTAATGAAGGCACTGGTTTCCTGAAGCACGCTTTAAAAATAGGCAAGTATGGGCCGGGCATGGTGGCTCATGCCTGTAAACCCAGCACTTGGGGAGGCCGTGGCATGAGGATTACTTGAACCTAGGAGTTCAAGACCAGCCTGGGCAAGATAGTGAGAACACATCTCCACAAAAAATTAAAAAATAAGCCGGATACGGTAGCTCGTGCCAGTAGTCTCAGCTACTTGGGTGACTGAGGCAGCAGGATTGCCTGAGCCAAGGAGGCCGAGGTTGTGGTAAGCTGTGATCTTGCCATTGCACTCCAGCCTGGGCAACAGAGTGAAACCCCAACTCAAAAAAACAAAATAAGCCGGGCTCGGTGGCTCAGCCTGTAATCCCACGCCTTGGGAGGCTGAGGTGAGTGGATTGCCTAAGCCTGCGGGTTCGAGACCCGCCTGGGCAGGCAAAACCTCATCTCTACAATAAATCAAAAAAACTAGCCGGGCGTGGTAGCGCGCGCCTGTAGTTCCGGCTACTCGGAAGGCTGAGGCGGAAGGATCACTGGAGCCCAGCAGGTCGAAGCTGCGGTGGCCGGAAGCGGCCACTGCACTCCAGTCTGGGCAACGGAGTGAGACGCCAACTCAAAAAAAAAAAAAAGAAATTGGTATGTCAAAGACATATGCACTCCCATGTTTATGGCAGCACTATTCACAGTAGCCAAGATATGGAAACAACCCAAATGCCCATTAATGAATGAATGGATAAAGAAAATATGGTGTATATATACACAATGGACTACTATTCAGCAATTAAAAGGATGAAATTCTGCAATTTGCAACAATCTAGATGAGCCTGGAGGACATGATGTTAAGTGAGATAAGTCAGGCACAGAAAGACAAATACCTCACGATCTCACCGCATGTGGAATCTTACAAAAATTAATTTCATAGAAATTGAGAGTAGAATGATGGTTACCACACACTGGGGAGAATAGGTTGGAAGGGGAAATACCGAGAGGTTGGTCCTTAGGGGCAATGTTACGGTTAGCTAGGAGGAATAAGTTCCAGAATTCTATCACCCAGTAGGCTGACTATATAGCTAGCAATAACACATGCATATTTCAAATACCTTGAATGTTCTCACTACAAAAAAACGATAAAATTTTTAAGGTGATGTGTATGCTAATTACCATGATTTGATCATTGCATAATGTGTACATGTATAGAAACATCACATTGCACCCCATAAATATGTATAATATGTGTCCATTTACAAAGAATATGGAAAAATTGCATCCCATAAATATGTATAATATGTGCCGATTTAAAAAGAATATGTGGCCGGGAGTGGTGGCTCAAGCCTATAATCCCAGCACTTTGGGAGGCTGAGGTGAGAGGATTGCCTGAGCCCGTGGGTTCAAGACTAGCCTCAGCAACATGGTAAGACCTTGTCTCTACAATAAATCAAAAAAAAAATACACTTTAAAAAAGAATGATATAGGATTTTTGTGGATGCTTTGTATAAGGCTGAGGGATTTCCCCTCTGTTTCTAGCATACTGACTGGTTTTGTTTGTTTGTTTGTTTGTTTTGAATTGGAGTCTCCCTCTGTTGCCCAGGCTGGAGTGCAGAAACATGGCTCACAGCCACCGCAGCCTCGACCTGCTGGAACCACAGGCACACTCCACCACGCCTGGCTAATTTTTTTCTTTATTGTAGAGACAAGGTCTCGCCATGTTGCTCAGGCTGGTCTCAAACCTCTGAGTTCAGGCAATCCTCTCACCTCCACCTCCCAAAATTCTGGGATTACAGCGTGAGCCTCCATGCCCGGTATATACTGATAGTTGTTATCATAAATTGGTGTTGAATTTTGTCAAATGCTTTTCTACATCACTTGATATGATCATATGATTTTTTCTTCTTTAGCCTGTTTATGTAATATATTATGTTTACTGACTTTCAAATATTAAACCACGCTGCATGTCTAAAATAAGTCCCACTTGGTTGGAATTGATTTACTAAAATTTTATTCAGAATTTTTGCATCTAAATTCATGAGAGATATTGATTTGTAGCTTTCTTTTTGTGTGCTTTCTCTGTCTTAAAACAGGTTTTTAAATGTTTATCCTTCTTCTATTTTCTGAAAGAGATTATGCAGAATTGGTACTAATCTTGGAATATTTGGTAAAATTTTACAGAGGATCAACATGGACCTTGGACTTTCTTTTCAGAAATATTTTCATTTGCAAATTAAATTTCTTTACTAGTTATAGAAATACTCATGTTAGGTATTTAAACTTAGCTGAAGTTTGTTACTTTGTGGTTTTCAAGGAACTAGTCCATTTCTTCTAAGTTGTAGTAAGAGCATAAAGTTGTTAATAGTATTCCCTTACCAGCCAGCACAATGGCTCACGCCTGTAATACCAGCATCTGGGAGGTTAAGGAGAAAGGATCAGCCGGGCTCAGTGGCTCAGCCTGTAATCCCGCGCCTTGGGAGGCTGAGGTGAGTGGATTGCCTGAGCCCACGGGTTCGAGACCCGCCTGGGCAACTTGGTGAGACCTCATCTCTACAATAAATCAAAAAAAATTAGCCGGGCGTGGTAGCGCGCCCTGTAGTTCCAGCTACTTGGAAGGCTGAGGCGGAAGGATCGCCGGAGCCCAGTGGGTTAAGGCTGCGGTGGCCGGGAGCGGCCACTGCATTCCAGTCTGGGCGACAGAGTGAGACTTCAACTCAAAAAAAAAAAAAAAAGAAAAAAAGGAGAAAGGATCACTTGAAGCCAGGAGTTCGAGACCAGCCTGGGCAGCATAGCAAGACTTCATCTCTGAAAAAAATTAGCCATGTGTGGTGAACGCAACTGTAGTCTCAGCTACTTGGGAGGCTGAGGCAGAAGAATCACCAGAGCCCAGGAGGTCAAGGTTCTGGTAAGCCAAGATCGTACCACGGCACTCCAGCCTGGGTGACAGAGTGAGACCCCGACTCAAAAAAAAAAATAGTATTCCCTTTTTATCATTACGATGGCTGCAAGATCTATTATGATATCCTGTTTCATTCTGACACTGGTAATTTGTGTATTATCTTTTTCATCTTTGTCAATCTTGCTAGAGGTTTAGCAATCTTTTTAATAGTTTTTTTTTTTCTTTTTTTTTTTAGAGATGTGGTCTTGCTATATTGCCCAGGCTGGTCTGGAACTCCTAGGCTCAAGCAGTCCTCCTGCCTCAGCCTCCCAAAGTGCCAGGAATACAGACGTGAGCCACCATGCCCGGCCTTTATTGATTTTCTTAAGGACCAGCTTTTGGTTTAATTATTTTTCTCTATTGTTTTTCCAGTTTCAATTTTATCTATTTCTGTTCTTATATTTTTTACTTATTGCCTTTTGCTTTGCGTTCATTTTGCTCTTGTTTTTTCAGTTTCTTATGGTAGGAACTTAGATTATTGATTTGAAATATTTCCTCTGCCGGGCGCACTGGCTAGTACCTGTAATCCAGCACACGGAGGCAGAGGCAAGAGGATTATCTGAGCCTAGAGGTTCAAGACCAGCCTGGGCAACTTGATGAGAACTCGTCTCTACAAGAAATCATAAAATTAGCCAGGTGTGGTGGCGCACACCTGTAATTCCAGCTACTTGGAAGGCTAAGGTGGAAGGACCGCCTGAACCCAGCAGGTCGAGGCTGGACGACAGATTGAGACTTCAATCAAAAAAAAAAGAAATATTATCTTTTCTTTTTGTTGTTGTTGTTGAGTTGGAGTCTCACTCTGTCGCCCAGGCTGGGGTGCACTGGCATGCACACGGCCACCACAGTCTCGACCTACTGGGCTTAGGTGATCCTTCAGCCTCAGCCTTCCAAGTAACTGGAACTACAGGCACATGCCACCACGCCCAGCTAATTTTTTTTACTTATTGTAGAGATGAGGTCTTGCCAAGTTGCCCAGGCTGGTCGCGAACTCATGGGTTCAGGCAGTCCTCTCACCTCTGTCCCTCAAAAGTGCTGGCATTATAGGCATGAGCCAACGTACCTGGCCATATTTTCTCTTTTCTAATGGAAGTATTTAGTGTTCTAAATTTTCCTTTCAGCCCTGTATGATCTGTATCTCACACATTTTAATGGGTTTCATTTTCATTCAGTTCTATATTTTTTATTTCCTATGAGACTTTCTCTTTAACCTGTAGATTATTTACAAATATGTTATATAATTTCCAAATATTTTTTATAGTTTCTAGTTGTCTTTCTGTTATTAATTTTTCATTTGAGTCTACTCGGTTTGGGTACATACTCTGCATTATTTCAATCGATTTAAATTTGGTAAGAGTTTAGACATAACACCAAAAACATATGCAAGGAGAAAAAACAGATAAATTGGATATTCTTTCTTTTAGCCATTAAGGATAAATCAGCTAGCAATAAATTATCTTAGTCTTCCTTCATCAGAAAATGTCCTTACTTTCTCCTCATTCCTCAATAATAGTTTTTCCAGATATAAAATTCATGATCGATAGTTCTTTACTTTCAGCACTTGAAAAATGTGGTGGCACTTCTTTCTGACCTCCAGGGTTTCACAGACAAAATATGCTGTCGTTCAAATTGGTATTTCTTAATTGTAATGCCTTGTTTCTGTGAATTTTTTTTTAAGTTTTTTTCCCTTGTCTTTGGTTTTCAAAAGTTTTTCAGTCTAGGCAATATGTGAGACCTGGTCTCTACAAAAAATCAAAAACATAGCTGGACATGATGGTACATGCCTATAGTCCCAGCTACTTGAGAGGCTGAGGTGTAAGGATTGCCCAAGTCCAGAAAGTCAACTCTGCAGTGATTTATGATCATGCCACTGCCCTCCAGTCTGGGCAACAAAGTGAGACCCTCAGCTCAAAAAAATAAAAAAGTTTGCTATATGTCTTGGTGCAGATTTGTTCAGGTTCATCCTGTTTTAGGTTCATGCAGTTTCTTGAAACATTATTTCTTCAAATACAAGTCCTTGGTTGTTTTTTTTTGTTGTCTATTTTTGGAACTCTAATGATCTGTATGTTAGATCCTTTTGTTATTGTCCCAAAGATCCCTGGGACCCTGCTTAGTTTCTTTCAGTCTAGTTTCTCTACGTTGTTCTGGCTAAGTAAAACTTATTGATCTATCTTTGAGATAATTGATTCTATCACCTATAGTCTTCATTTTACTACTGAAGTCAACCTGTGAGTTTATGACTATTGCTGTATTTTTAAATTCTAGCATCTTCTTTTGGTTCTTTCTCATGGTTTCTGCATTTTGCTGATATTTTCTACTTTTCGTTTGTTTCAAAAGGACTCATAATTGAGTCTTGAAGTACTTTTATAACAGCTTTAAAATCTTTGTCAGATAATTCCAGCATCTGATTCATCCTGGAATGAGTATCAGTTGATTTTCTTTTCTCATTCAAATTGAGATCTTCCTAGTTCTTAGTATGATGAGTGATTTTTTAATTATATTCTGGACATATTGGTTATTATGTTCATAGACTTGACCATATTTAAATCTGTTTTAGCAGATAATTGACCTGTTTTAGTTTAGCACATAGATTCTGACTACTTTTGTAGGCTTTAGTTCCAGTGACAGTAGATTCCCAGAGCCCATGCAGTGCTCTTCTGGTCTGCTTTGTTCTCTGGCACTGCTGTAGCCCCTGCTCAATCCCTGCTTGTTCCCTGCAGAGGTGGAAGGGAACAATGTCTGTTGAATAATTCCTAGGAATGTAGTTGTATTGGGCTTACCAATGTCTGTTGTCTTACCAATGTGTGTTGAATAATTCCCAGGTATGTAATTGTATTTGGAGGAAAGAAACAGAGAAAAGTGAGTCTGTGGAGGAAGTAAACTTGTTCCAGAATAGGAAGCCTGAAGGCCAGGCATGATGGCTCATGCCTGTAATCCCAGCACTTTGGGAGTCCAAGGCGGGAGGATTGCTTGAGCCCAGGAGTTCAAGACCAGTCTAGGCAACATAGTGAGACCTCATCTCTACAAAAATCAAAAAAATTAGCCAGGTGTGGTAGTGCGTGCCTGTAGTGCTACTTGGGAGGCTGAAGAGAAAGGATTTCCTGAGCCCAGAAGGTCTAGGCTGCAGGGAGTTGTGATCATATCACTGCCCTCCAGCCTGGGTGACAGAATAAAACCTCAACTCAAAAAAAAAAGTGTTTGTAATGAATAGGAAGCCTGCCGGGCACGATGTCTCATGCCTATAATCCCAGCATTTTGGGAGGCCAAGGTGAGAGGATTGCCTGAGCCCACGGGTTCCAGACTAGCCTGAGCAACTTGGCAAGACCTCATCTCTACAATAAATCAAGAAAAATTAGTCGGGTGTGGTGGCACATGCCTGTAGTTCCAGCTACTTGGAAGACTGAGTTAGAAGGATCGTCTGAGCCCAGAAGGTTGAGACTGCAGTGGCCATGGGCATGCCACTGCACTCCAGCCTGGGAGACAGCGTGAGACTCTGTCTCAAAAAAAAAAAAATAGGAAGCCTGATTATCTTCTTGTGTTAGTTTTCTATCATTGTTGGAACAAATCACCACAAACTTAGCAACTTAAAAACCAGAAAACTGTTATCTTATAGTTCTGTAGGACAGAAGTCTGACACTGGTCTCACTGTGCTAAAATTAAGGCATCTACAAGGCTGTGTTCTTTTCTGAAAATTTTGTGGAGATAATTCATTTCTGTGCTCTTTCCAGCTTCTAGAGGCTGCCCACATTCCTTGGCCCACGACCCCCTTCAAACCCAGCAGTGTAGCACCTACTTGACCCTTCCTCCCAGTTGTGATATCTCCCCCTCCTCATTCCTGAAAGATTGAATTGCCAGATAGAGGATTTATGTTGTGCACAGCCAGGAAAACTTGTATTGGTTTAAGGACATATGTGTTTAGATTAGGTCCACCCAGGTAATCTAGGATAATCTCCATATCTCAAGATTCTAAATCTCATCATAGCTTCAATATGTCTTTTGCCATGTGAAGTTATACATATATTCACCAGTTCCGGAATTAAGATGTAGGTATCATTGGGAGACATTATTCTGCTGCCCACAATCCTGAACTACCTTTTGATGTTTCCACAAGTGGATTTTATCAGTTCATTCTTTAAGGAAGCTGTCATTTTTTAAAATAGCATACATTTTTTAAAATACCAAACTTAGCCGGGCGTGGTGGCTCACACCTATAATCCCAGCACTTTGGGGGGCTGAAGTGAGAGGACTGCCTGAGCCCACTGGTTTGAGACCAACCTGGGCAACTTGATGAGACCTCATCTCTACAATAAACCAAAAAATTAGCCAGTTGTGGTGTCGCATGCCTGTAGTTCCAGCTACTTGGAAGAATGAGGTTTAAGGATCACCTGAGCTCAGCAGGTCGAGGCTGTGATGGCCGTGAGCATGCCACTGCACTCCAGCCTGGGAAACGGAGTGAGACTCCAACTCAAAATAAATAAATAAATAAATAAAAATAAAAAACCAAACTTATCAGAACTCTGAGGCAAAATAGTCCATCTCGTCACAACTTTGCCCGAATTATTTAAAAATGCCAGATCCATGGCTTTGCAAGGGTTGCAGGACGAGAGGCAGGGTGGGGATTGTTACAAGGCAGAAACGTTGAAAAAAATTGGGGGTGCTAATGCTCAGGGGTCTGATAAAAAAACTGTGAATGTGCACTTAAACTAGCAAACCACTCTCCTCTACCAAAGAAATAAGGGAGATGGTAGCAGTATTTACCTCCTAAAATTATTGTGACAATTAAGTAAGTTAAAGTGCCCAGAGCAGCTCTGGGCACATACTCAGGTTCGATATTTTTCAGTGTTATTATTGCCATCATTATCGTTGTTGTTGTGGCTATGTACTCCTCTCCATGTTATATCAAGTTAAAAGGGTAAGATTTTTCCCTTTCACCTTTTGTCTTTTTCAGTTGGAATCTCACTCTGTCATCCAGGCTGGAGTGCAATGACACTATCATGGCTCACTATAGCCTCAACCTCCTGGGCTCAAGCGATCCTTCCACCTTAGCCTCCTGAGTAGCTGGAACTATAGGTGCATGCCACCCTGCCTGGCTAATTTTTTTTGTTTTTTGTAGAGATGAGATTTTGCTATGTTGCCTATGATGGTCTCAAACTCTGTGCTCAAACAATCCTCTCACTCTGGCCTCCTAAAGTGCTAGGATTACAGATATGAGCCACAACGCCCACCTTTAAACTTTTGAAAACTAAAAAAAGGAGGGGGGGAAAAATCACAGAATCATTACCTATTAAGACACACCAGTTTGAATGACTGCAGATTTTGTGTTTGAAACCATGGAGGCCAGAAGAAAGTGGCACATTGTAAAAGTGCTGAAAGAAAAGAACTTCAACTATGAATCTTATATCTGACAAAACTATCCTTCAGGAATAAAGAGAAAATAAAGACACTCTCAAACAAAGAAAAACTAAAAAAATTGGCTGCTATCCTTAAAGAGTGACAAAAGGAAGCTCTCCAAACAGAGACAAAATAATAAGAAATGAAAGCTGGAAACTTCAGAAGAGAAATAAGAGTAACAGAATGGGTAAAAATAGAAGTGCTTACCTCTTGAGTTTCTTTTATCATATTCTATCACCAAAGCAAAAATTATAACACCATCTAATATGGTACTTAATATATGCAGAGGAAAATTCTTAGGACAATTATTTTTTGAACATTTTCTCATATTTATTCATTTATAATAGCTTTATTGAAATATAATTTTCATACCATACAAGTCACTCATGTAGATTCAATGGTTTTTAGTATATGCATAGAATTGTGCAACTGTCACCAAAATTCATTTTAAAACTTTTTTTTTTTTGAGTCAGCATCTCACTCTGTCACCCAAATTGGAATGCAGTGGCACAATCATGACTCACCATAGCCTCGATCTCCTGGGGCTCCTCCCACCTCAGCCTCCCAAGTAGCTGAGACTACAGTCACATACCATTGTGCCCAGCTAATTTTTTATTTTTTTATTTTTTGAGTCATAGTCTCACTCTGTCACCTAGGCCTGAGTGCAGTGGCACACTTTTGGCCACCACAGCCTTGACCTGCTGGACTCAGGAAATCCTTTCACCTCAGTCTTCCAAGTATCTGGAACCACATCTGGCTAATTTTTTGATTTATTGTAGAGATGAGGTCTTGCCAAGTTGCCCAGGCTGGTCTCAAATCTCTGGGCTCAGACAATCCTCTCACCTTGGACTACCAAAGTGCTGGGATTATAGGCATGAGCCACCATGCCCAGCTTTTTTCATTTTTTGTAGAGGCGAGATTTCTTTTTCCTTTATTGGGGGGTAGGGAGGGGGAAGCAAGATTTTTTGAGAGCACAGAAAAACTTCCACAGTAGGAGGAGACTCAAAGGAGTTGCCCAGAAGTGAGTTTTTTTTTTTTTTTTTTTAGTTGGAGTGTCACTCTGTCGCCCAGACTGGAGTGCAGTGGCCGGGACGCAGCCTCGACCTGCTGGGCTCAGGCAATCCTTCCACCTCAGCCTTCCCAGTAGCTGGAACTACAGGCATGCGCTATCACGCCTGGCTAATTTTTTGATTTATTGTAGAGATGAGGTCTCACCAAGTTGCCCAGGTGGGTCTCCAACCCGTGGGCTCAGGCAATCCACTCACCTCAGCCTCCCAAGGCGCGGGATTACAGGCTGAGCCACCTAGCCCGGCTGAGATTTTTTTAAAATTTATTTATTTATTATAAAGATGTGGGGTACAATTCAGGGTTAGGTATACAAACATTGATCATGCAGATAGCCTTGTTGATGAGATTTATCACTGTTGCCCAGGCTGACTATTTTAAAATATTTTTATCAACCCAAAAGGAAACTACATTCATTAGCAGTCACTCTCCATTTCCCCCACAGCCCTATGCAACCACTAGTCTATTGTCTGTCTCGATGTAAATTTCGAGCCAAGCACAGTGGCTCAAGCCTGTAATTCCAGCACTTTGGGAAGCAGAGGCAAAAGGATTGCCTGAGCCCAGGGGTTCAAGACCAGCCTGAACAACTTGGCTAGACCTCGTCTCTACAATAAATCAAAAAATTAGCCGGGTGAGGTGGCACGCACCTATGGTTCCAACTACTTGGAAGGCTGAGGCAGAAGGATCACCTGAGTCCAGCAAGTCAAGGCTACAGTGACTGTGAGCGTGCCACTGCACTCCAACCTGGGTGACAGAGTGAGATTCCAACTCAAAAATAAGCCGTGCTCGGTGGCTCAGCCTGTAATCCCGCGCCTTTGGGAGGCTGAGGTGAGTGGATTGCCTGAGCCCACGGGTTTGAGACCTGCCTGGGCAACTTGGCCAGACCTCATCTCTACAATAAATAAAAAATTAGCCGGGCGTGGTAGCATGCACCTGTAGTTCCAGCTACTCGGAAGGCTGAGGCAGAAGGATCTCCAGAGCCCAGCAGGTGAAGGCTGCGGTGGCCGTGAATGTGCCACTGCACTCCAGCCTGGGCGACAGAGTGAGACTCCGACTCAAAAATAAATAAATAAAATAAAA
>CAUYQG010092800.1:0-15480 GCA_963574415.1 Tarsius wallacei
AAAACAAAAAACAGCAGAAGCACTAAAAGGTATCAAAATTGACAAATTCGAAACTGTATTGCACAGTGGAAAAAGTGTCTCAGTAGGTGTATTGCATCACATGGACAGTATTTTGAAGATAACTGAAGTCTAAACATGTAAGAATAAATACATAATTTTTAATAAATAAATTTTGGGTTTTTGGGGTCTCTCCTCATATATGTTATAAATATATTAGGTCTCATATTTTCATAATCCTATTAAGCTCACAAATCCTAGGTGCGGAACACAGAGTGACAAGTCCATAAAATGGTCTGCTTGTTTCAGTGTCTGTTACATAGTAAGTTACTTACAAAGTAAGTGTCAGTTAAGTATTTGTCCAATCAATTAAAGCACTAATGTATCCAAATAAAAACCAGAAATTTCTAGTTCCTTTCTCTAGTAAAGGCTTAAGAGGGGAAATTAAAAGGCAAGTGGGAATCCGAGGGGAGGGCAGCAGCTGTCCTTGAATTTCTATGGATCCTGCTTGCCAAGAAAAATATACATTCTAATTTGGTTTTTAATTGCAGGTGTGATTGTCCCCAATGCTATGCCAGAGACATTACCATGTTAATAGCAGGAAATGTTCTGGGATCAGAGTAGCAAGGGCGCATTTAGTTTAGGAGTTGAGTCACAGCTTTTCTAAAAAAAAGGGAGGACTCTAAATATACTGAAAGGGGAACTAGTTGCTGGATCTTGGGAAGGGTGCCTTTTTGCCGGTCTTTTTGAAAAAAGGCAACAGATTAAGCAGTGGATCAAAATATAAGTGAAAGACTTGCCCACCAAGTTAAAAAGCAAAAAAGAACTGGACTAAAATAAAAATAGCTCCAACCCAGAGATCAAGAGGACTATTTTGTCCAAGGAAAGAATAGAAGTAGTCTGCTTACACTTCGCCAAGCCACTAGCTTCAAGGGCATCATTGTGCCAATAGCGGAGGGTCTGAAAGGCTTCATTATTAAGAAGTTAATGCTTGACAGCAGCCGACTCCACCACAGCAAAATTACCAAAATTACTGGCCTCCGAAAGACTGCCTCCTATGAGTCTTGGGTTAATTACTCAAATCTCCAAATTATCCTTCAGGGAACAAAATGAAGCACGCAGAATCAAAGGCAGATCTGTAGCTGAGATTATGAAAAGGGAGTGGGTTCCTTTCCATTTTAAAAAATGATTATTTCTATTGTAAGAACCACCAAGGGGAAAGGGAAAAACAAAACAAAACAAAAAACCTGCCTTGTGTAGGCAGGCAATAATGTCTGGCAGCTGTACAGCCCAAGGGGAAAACAAAATCTGCCCATGTAAATACTCATGGGCAGCGTAGTCTAAATTTCCAAAAGAAGGTCACCCCAAATTCAATTGCTTGAGAGGAACTGGGGTGCTGAAACGGAGATTCCCCAAGTCTTGCTGCTGAAGAATATTTTCAACATGGGTGCCATTTTATAAAATAGCTGAATGTTAACTCAAGCCACCTACCACTTACTGAAATAAAATAACTACAGAAACATTATTTCTCCCTCCATAGATGCACATGTTGATTTCCCGACTCTACTTACCAGTTTAGAAAGCAAATCTATTTCTAAAAATTGGTTTCGATTGAGAATCACCACCACCATCAAAACGTTTAATTTTTTTTCTCCTGGTTTTTTTTTTTTTCCTCCCTCAACCATGGCTGTCAGAGGCTCCCAAAACTTTCTAAGAGAAGTATTTCTCAAACAGATATCCCTGGGCAGATTCTTGGAAGGAGAGGAACCTCCATGAACTATAAGAAAATTACATTTTTTAATTTGGCATTTTTGTTACAAAGATCATTTAAAATTTTATTTTTATCAGTTGGACAACACTTCCGTTCTACAGTGGAGATTTGTAGTTGCGTGACAGTTTCATGGAAGAAGGTTTAAGATTTTTAAGTCAGTGTTTCTCAAAAAAGGATCTGGATTTACTTTCAGGGATAGGAAAAAGGTTTATATCTTTGAAAGAACCCTTATAGTTCACACATTTTTGAAAGTGAGCTACAAGGGCATTAATATCTGTTTCACAACCAGCTTAATCCTCAATCTCAACAACACACATCTGCTAACCCTGAAGCAGATTCATCAGGTTCATGGGTAAGGACTTCTGACATTACGTAAGAATTCTTCCTAAAATCAGACCAGTAGGTGTCTGATCAGTCTTGGGTTGAATAAACTACAGATTAAATGATAGCACATTTGCCTGACGTTTAGTGTTACTATCATATTTAGGTTTATTATCGTTACCCAAATTGCTTGGATTCCTTTATCTCCCAATCCTATCTTCTCCCCTCCAAGACAGGCCTGTATATTTACAGTAGCCAAGAGGAACCTGGGAAATGCACTGGAGAAGTGTCTACAGAGTCTCCTAGATCTAAGTACCATATTGGCCTCCTCTCAAGTTCTCCAGGTGCATTCACATTGTTGTGAAACTATCACAACCATCATCCCCAGAGCTTTTCTCATCATCCCAAACTAAATCACCATACTCATTACACAGTATTTCTCTATCCCACTCTCTATCCCCATGGTACCCACCATTGTGCTTTCTGCCTCTGCAAATTTGACTACTCTGTCACAGTCTTTGTGGAAAGATGCTCTGATTCTTAAATAAAGGTGAACCAGATGTTCCCTTCTTTGATCTTCTGTGGACATGTGAGTTGCCTAAATTCCAGTTCTTAAAAGCAGTTCCCTGACACATCAGGAATATTTATCCACCATTGCCTGAATTCTATTGTTGGGCCAACTAGAAGAACTGATCTATTTGCAAGACTGCATTGCCTCAAAATGACCCTCCATGGAAGTGCACTGTACACTAAGACTAAAAAGGGAGTTTTTTTTCCTCCAGGTATGTGGAGTATCTATCTACAATTGTTCTTCCCTAGAAGGCCTGGTTATGTCAGGTTGCAATCTGATATGGGTAAGTCAGAGAGCCCAGTTGCCTTTTCTTGTAGCCTGGGTTTCAGAGGATTCCTTTTGGCTTATGCAAAGCTGAGAACAAACAGCACTACCATGTTCTTTGCTATGGTTTGACTGTGTGTGTTCTCCCCAAAATCATGTGTTGAAACCTAATACCCAATATGATACTACTAAAAAGGGGTCTTTATGAGGTGATTATATCATGAGAGCTCTGCCCACTTGAAAGGAATCAGTGCCCTCATCAAAGAGGCTTGAGAAAGCCTCCTGAGTCCTTCTGCCACATGAGGACATACAACAAAGCACTCTTGAGGAAGCGGAGGGTGAGACTTCACGAGACACCCAAGCTACTGGTGCCTTAATCTTGGACTCACCATTCTTCAGAATGATGAGAAACACATTTCTGTTGTTGTTTATAAATTACCCAGTCTAAGATATTTTGTTATAGCAGCTCGAATGGACTAAGACATAATTTTTTATTTTTGCTCAGATAAGCAGGATAGTTTTTTAACATCCTAACAGTAACACCATAGTGCCCCCAAGATATGATATAAAAACTTAGAAAAATTCCTCAGTGATAGGCTCATAAAAGACCCTTCAGGGAAGCCAGGGAATAAGAGTTGTATCCTTAGTATTTCAAGGATTTTGTCACTGTGGCACTGTGGCCATCTGCGATGTTCTCCCATAGACTCCTCTTTTCCTCAATTCTGCTGTGATTTGATGAAATTCTCAATAATCAAATAACAATAATTCTTTCTGGGTTACTTCATGAGATTTAGATTTTAAAAAGCGCATGTGCACAGGCCATCAGACTTTTAGTGATAGTGTATTGCAACTGACGGTGGATCTGATCCAAAGTAACATTACTCATGGATTCCACCAAGTCAGCCGTCATGGTTCTGATTTACGCTGGAGTGAGTGTGAATGATTGAGGGAGGGTTTCCATTGAAACTTGACTGTGGTTTTATTCCTTGAAGAACATGAGATTTTTAGAGATACTCTAAATAAAGAAAAGTCTTCCAAGGTCAATATCTTCAAAAAGCAATCCTCCACTCTTAAAGATTCACAGTGAACATTAACATATCTATTAATGGCTCTTCTGCCAAAAAAAACTATTTATCTTTTTGTCTGTTCATTCCAACAGTTTTCAACATTAATTGATTATAAATGTTTTCCCCCTAATTTGGGAATATTGAAATCCTTTGAGATTAAATTAACTTGACAAACTAAGCAGAAATTCATGTGTGGAAGTGAGATCGTGTGTTCATCATACAAGACTTTATCCCACGTGCAAAAGTGTGCTGCATACAAGCACAGGGGTAAACCTGGAAAAACCAAGGAGCTCTGTGACTTGGAGGTGCTATGGCCCCTGAAACTCATTCCTACCTCTCTCTTCCACGGTTAACTCTGGTGATATAGCTTGCAGCTACATTTTGTTCAGATGTAGAATTTGACAGAAATAAAATAAACAATACTCCAAATGCGAATGAGTCAACTGCTGCTCTGTGCCTAAAGCAAAAGTTCCACACTTAATCACAATTGTAAGTAGCTATTTCTACCTGGGCTTCCCAGGGGAATTGGAAATCACTTTGTTAACTGTTGTACTTTAAAATTTCAGAGATACAATTTATGAGCTGGTCCAGAGACCAAGAACAGAATTATTCCCAGCAGAAGATACAATGTTTTAAGAGCAATGAAATTCTGTCTCTGAAGCAAAGGGGAAAAGCAAATATTAAGAGTCTTAGAGTCTATTACCAAAATATATTAAGGGCTCATGGACCTGAGGTGGATGGCTAATGTTACAGTTGGTCTAAGTTGCCTATTGATGTTTCAGTGTTTGGACTAGTTGGTTCTTTTCCCATGTCACTCTCTCGTAGTTAACCTTGACTCTGTTGTTGACCTAACCTGAGCCTTGCATACTTTCTGCTAAGTCAGGAAAAGGTTAGGAATGTATAAAGGAAAGACAAACAAGCCTCTGAGATTGGTTCCTAAAATGATTACTTTCCTGTTGGGAATTTTGAATCTCAAACAAAATGAGGAGAGTAAGTTTGTATATGGTGGACAGCTTGGAGGTCTACAACATAGTTCACATGCAAGGCACAGAAGGAAAATTTATAGAAACAGGGCCAGCTCACAGTATTCAAAGGACCAGTCTGTTTCTAGCACAAACATTTCTGGACGCATGAATTAAACATATAATGACAGGGTATTAAGTTGCTTAAATACAAACAATTTAGAGAAGAATGGGAAAGTGAAAGCATGGAGAATGTATCAATAAACAGCATTCCCAAAAGTATAAAAGATCTTTTTTATTTCTAAGAGGTAACAATTTAATGGAAATATTAATGAGAACACAGTCCAAGGATTGCTGTAAAAGTATAGAACTCATATTGATTACCAAAAAAAAGAAACTACTCAGTCTCGTGTAGAATGACCATTTTTATTTTTACTTTTTATTTTTTTGAGTTGGAGTCTCACTCCGTCACCCAGACTGGAGTGCAGTGGCCGCTCCCGGCCACCGCAGCCTCGACCTGCTGGGCTCCGGCGATCCTTCCGCCTCAGCCTTCCAAGTAGCTGGAACTACAGGCGAATGCTACCACACCCGGCTAATTTTTGATTTATTGTAGAGATGAGGTCTCACCAAGTTGCCCAGGTGGGTCTCGAACCCGCAGGCTCAGGCAATCCACTCACCTCGGCCTCCCAAAGCGCGGGATTACAGGCTGAGCCACCAAGCCCAGCTGACCATTTTTATTAACAAAGCCAAGAACCATTAAACGTTGCCTCTTTGAAAATAGAGGTTGGTATTTGAGTACCTAGTTTAGCTGGGCCCTGAGCAAACTGTTAGAGATTTGCAGTGAAGTTCACAGGTCCGGTAGAAATTGCTTATTTGATGACAGATGTCCCCTTGTTTTGTTTATATTAACTATTCTTAACATGTAGGAAGTCTACAATACTACAGGTTGATCAATTACCAGGTCTCAAAAACAGGTGAAATAAACAGTCTAATTTTGCTAGAATATTTCTTCTGCAAAATTACCTCTTCTCATGACCCTGACTGAATACATCACCATGGGCTAAGACATTGATCTCTATGAAAAGGTAAGCAAAATAGCTATTGTAGTACATTAAACCTTTTCTGTCGGTTGAAAAATAAGTATTACAATAAGCTGTTACTGTTACAAATTCAAGGGAATGAACTTGTCAGATCCTTTCCTAAAACCAGAATTTGACAGGGAAGGGTAGTGATCTTAAGGACAATGAATGGTGAGGAATTCCCAGAAATAGGAGGTGAGAACATCCGAGACTATCTTTTTTAATCATAATATTTTTCCAACAGTGCTTAGTATAGATATTCTTTGTTCTCCTTTCATAAAAGTTGACGTAAAAAGTCAGTGGGGTTGTGTTTACATTTTTAATCATCATATTCTCAAATTTTCCCAAATAGCAGTAGTATTCTCACCTAGGAAACTCTTCAGATCCTCTCAGCGTCATTCTGTGTCTGAGGCTTTCCGCATTTCCAGACACTACCATCCAGTCAACAAATATAAAAGGATGATAAGATTCTCCTGCATTCCTTCCAACTGGACTGTGGAAAACAGAGGATGAGACAAACTCAGGAGCAACTGCTGTCTATACAGCCCCAATATCTAGTTCTCTCTGAAACCATCATGTTATGGCTCTTTAAGACGTTTTATTTTGTTTTGCATTGCTTTGGAAGTACATTTTTTAAAAGTTAACTTGACTATTTGTGGCTTAAAGAAAAACATAAATGCTTTCCCAGGATCCTTTAGGCTTTCATGTTTACCATCAGATTAGCAAAAAACAAACAAGCGTGGTTCTAAAGAATTTATTTTGAAATTTAATTGTGTACAGACTTGCATGTAATTTCAACTTCATAATGCTTATCCTATGGGCATTCGCTGTGGAAAAAGTTTTGGAAAGACTGAAAGAATGTTCTTGACTACGGACTGGATCCAGCCCCCTCTTGGAGGATGCCACTGCCTCCCATTCTTCACGTGGGATGCTGGGCAGGCTGGAATCAGAAACACTCAGGAATCCTCTTACCAAAATTCCTGGTTTAGTGCTCGTTTGACAAATGTGGTTTCCATTTATGGAAATGTTTAGTAAACATCTGCATTTTTCTAATTTTGCAAATGTCAAAAATTACAGAAGTCAGAAGGAGAAGGAAATTTGAGGCCTGTTTGATGAAGAAACGAGGGCTCAAGTAATTACCTAAACAAAACCATCCAATGGACCCAGAGCTCAAACAACTTGTTAAAGGAAACCAGTATCAACAAAATCTAAGCCACACAATTTGCCACCCAGACTTCTGGTTAATGCCAGGCGCGGGGGCCTTGGTTACTGAAGGTTGCAGGCTGATGAATTCCATTAGGACCAAGAAATCTCAGGTAAGCACCGTGCACTAACAGATTATGCTGCTGGAGCTCCAGGAAACCTTATATATGAATAAATTCAACTGGCAAATAGAGAACTGCCCCAATGAGATTTGAAGATTGATTCTGTGTTATTGTAATACCCTGAATGACCCATGATCATCTGGTTCAGGGTAGAGAGAGAACTTACGGTGTTTTAAAAACTGTGGCACTGGCTGGTATTCTTTTAGCTTTATTTGTAAAATTAGATTGTATACCAAACTGGATGAAGAAAGGAAGAATAATATAAGTCAATTTTTATATATCTTATTCTTCCTTTCTTCATGGGAACAAGATGTTTTTAACTGCAATGATTGTGGGTAAGCTAAATGGAAACATTAGAAGAACAATATGAAGGCGGATGAGAAGAAGGATGAGGATGAGAGGAAGAAGGAGGAGGGGAAAGAGGAGGAGGAAGATGAAGAGAAAGAGGAGGAAGATCAAGAGGAGGAGAAAGGCAAGGAGGAGGAGGAGGAGGAAGGAAAGAACAGCGACAACAGTGACAACATGTGAGAGGAGAGCAGGAAAGGTTGGCAGAAGCTCCCTCAATACTAAGACACTGGCCTTAGGGTGAGGGAGGGTGACGTTATTTGATTTTAACTTCCTTCATTCCTTTTCGGATGCTCTTCCTTTGCTTATATAGACCCAAGTTTCTGACGTATATTATTTTTCTTTTCTTTGAAGACTCTCTTTCAATATTCTTGTAAGGCAGGTCTCCTGGTAACAAATGTTCTCAATTTTTGCCTGAGAAAGTCTTTATTGCTCCTTCACTTTTTTGGCAAATAATTTCACAGCGTACACAGTCCTACATGGGTGGGTTTTTCTCGCAACCCTTTTTAATTTTTTTGTTCTTTTTCGTCACCCTTTTTTAATTAATATATTCCCCTAAGTGTTCTTCTCACACATAGAATTAGGTGATTTTTCTTTTTTAAAAAACTTTTTAAATGTAAAGATGTGGGGTACAATTCAGGGTTAAGTATACAAATGTTCATTATGCAGGTACCCTTGTTGATGAGGTATGTCACTCAGAATTCCACTACTGCCAATCCCACCCCACCCTCCAGCAATTTCCCACTACTGACAATCCTTTTCTTATAGTATTATGATAACCGTTCAAGGTCCACTTATTAGTGAGAACATGTGATACTCGGTTCTTTGTTCGGTGACAGATCACTCAGTATGATAGACTCTAAGTCCATTCAAGTTGCTGTGAAGTTCATAATTTTGTCCTTCTTTATGGCTGTGTAATATTACAACTGCCAATCCTATACCCCCTCCCCTGGCAGTTTCCCACTACTACCAATCCCTTTCTTATACTATTATGATAATTGTTCAAGGTCCATTTATGAGTGAGAACATATGGTGTTCTGTTCTTTGTTTCTGCGATAGATCACTGAGTATGATAGACTCTAAATCCATCCAAGTTGCTGCGAAGTCCATATGTTTGTCTTTCTTTATGGCTGCATAATATTCCATTGTGTATACGTACCACAATTTTTTTTTATACAATCCAGCTTCTAAGGCCAGCATGGTTGGTTTCATGTTTTTGCTATTGTGAATAGAACCGCAAAAACATTTGTCAACTGTATATCTGACTAAGGCCTAACATCTAGGATCTACAAGGAACCTCAAATGCACTGAAAAGAAAAAAAAAAACAGACCCATTAAAGAGTAGGCAAAAGACATGAGAAGACACTTCTCAAAAGAAGATATACGGGCAGCCAACAGACACATGAAAAAGTGCTTAGCCTCACTAATCATCAGAAATGCAAATCAAAACCACACTGAGATACCACCTAACCCCTGTAAGAATGGCAATCATTAATAAAACAAACAACAACAGATGCTGGCAAAGATGCAGAGAAAAAGGAACGTTTCTACACTGCTAGTGGGAATGCAAACTAGTACAACCTCTTTGGAAGACAGTGTGGCGATTTCTGAAAGAACTAGAAATTGACCTTCCATATGACCCAGCAATTCCCCTATTGGGAATATACCCGGAGGAACTCTACAAAAAAGATACCTGCATACGCATGTTTGTTGCAGCTTCATCCAGTCCTCTTTCAATGAGCAGCACTGTTGGTTCCATGTTTTTGCTATTGTGAACAATGCTGCAATAAACATGTGTGTGCAGGTATCTTTTACATAGAGTGATTTTTAGTTCCTTTGGGTATATTCCCAGTAGGAGGATTGCGGGGTCATATGGAAGGTTAATTTTTAGAGCTTTTAGGAATCACCATACTGTTTTCCACAGAGGCTGTACTAGTTTACACTCCCATCAATAGTGTATAAATGTTCCCTTTTCCCCACATCCTCTCCAGCATCTGTTGTTTTTTCAGTTATTAATGAGGGCCATCCTGACTGGAGTTAGGTGGTATCTCAGCGTGGTTTTAATTTGCATTTCTTTGATGACTAGTGAGGCCGAGCACTTTTTCATGTATCTGTTGGCTGCTCATATGTCTTCTTTTGAGAAGAGCCTATTCATATCTTTTGCCCACTTTGTAATGAGGCTTTGTTTTTTTCTTTTCGGCATGTTTGAGTTCCTTGTAGATCCTAGATGTTAGGCCTTTGTCAGATATATGCTTGGCAAATAATTTTTCCCAGACTGTAGGCTGTCTCTCGGCTCTCTTGATGGTTTCTTTGACTTTGCAATAGCTTGTCAGTTTGATGGAGTTCCACTTGTCTGTCTTATCTCTTATGGCTTGGGCATTTCGGATTTTGCTCAGGAATTGGTTGCCAGTTTGAATATCCATAAGGGTGTCTCCTGCATTTTCTGAGGCTCTTATAGTGTGAGGGTCTTACACTTAGATCTATGATCCATTTAGGGTTGACTTTCATGTATGGTGATAGGTAGGGGTCTTGTTTTAATCTTCTGTATGTGGTCAGCCAGTTTTCCCAGCACCATTTACTGAATAGGTTCTCCTCTCCCCAGTGGTTGCTGGTAGAGGCTTTGTCGAAGATAAGTTGGTTGAGAAATTGAGGTTTTGCTTCTGGAATCTCTATACTGTTCCATTGGTCTATATACCTGTTCTTGTACCAATCCCAGGCTGTTCTGATTATTGTAGCTTTATAATAAAGTTTAAAGCCTGGGAGTGTAGCACCTCCTGCTTTGTTGTTGTTGTTGTTGTTGCTGAGGATTGTTTTGGCTATTTGCAGTTGTTGATATGACCATATGACTTCCTGTATTGTTGTTTCCAGGTCTGAGAAGAATGCTACTGGTAATTTAAAGGGTATGAGTTAAATCTGTAGATTACCTTGGGTAGAATGGACATCTTAACAATGCTGATTCTTCCTATCCATGAGCATGGAATATTTTTCCATTTGTTTGTGCCATTTGTGATTTCTTTGAGCAATGTTTTGTAGTTTTCATTGTAAAGGTCTTTCACTTCTATGGTTAGAAGATGCTAAGGTATTTCTTTTTTTGTAGCTATTGTGAATGGGATTGTGCTTTTCATTTGGATTTCTGTTTGTTTATTTTTAGTGTATAGGAATGTGACTTTTGCACATTTATTTTATACCCTGAGATTTCGCCAAAGTCTTTTGTCAGTGCAAGGGAGTTTTTGAAACATTCTCTTGGTTTTTGAGGTATAGAATCATGTTGTCTGCAAACTTAACTTCCTCTTTTCCTATTTGGTTATCCCTGATTTCCTTCTCTCATCTGATTGCTCTAGCTAGGACTTCCAATACTATGTTGAACAGGAGGGATGAGAGTGGGCATCCTTGTCTTCTTCCGATTTTCAGGGGAAATGGTTCCAATTTCTGTCTGTTTAGCAGTATGTTGGTTGTGGGCTTCTCATAGATGGCTCTTACTATTTTGAGGTATGTTCCATCTATGCCTAGATGTTCGAGGGTTTTTATCAAGTAGGGGTGCTGGATTTTATCAAAAGCTTTTTCTGCGTCTAATGATATAAGTATGTGGTTTTTGTCTTGTCATCTGTGAATGTATTTCATTACGTTTATGGTCTTGCAGATGTTGAACCAGCCCTGCATCTTGGGGATGAAGCCTACTTGGTCATGGTGGACGATTTTTGAGGTGTGTTGTTGGATCCAGTTTGCTGGAATCTCAACACTTTAAATATTTCAATCAACCTCTATTTTGACTTGCATGATTTCTGAGAAGTCAGATGTAATTCTTACCTTTGTTCCTCTATAGGTAAGGTGTTATTTTTCCGCTGGCTTCTTTCAAGTTCTTTTTCTTTATTTTTGATTTTCTTCTATTTTAATACAATAAACATCTAGGTCTAGTTTATTTTAACATCTACCTCACTTGATATTCTCTGCACTTCTGGATTTTTGCTTTGGTGTCAGTCATTATTATCTCAAATATTTTTTCAATTCTTTTCTTTATTCTCTTTCTGATGTTCCCATTCCATATATGTTATACCTTTTGTGAGTGTCCCACAGTAATCAAATATTCTGGTGTTTTTCTTTCTTTCTTGTTTTCTCTTTGCTTTTCAGTTTGGAAGTTTTTATTGAGCTATCCGCAAACTCAGAGATTTTTTTCCCCCCTCAGTCATCAGTCTATCAAAGAGCCTATCACAGGCATTCTTCATTTCTGCTACAGGATTTTTAATCTCCAGCATTTCTTTCTCCTTTTTAGAGTTTTCATCTCTTTGCTTACATTGGCCATTTGTTTTTGCATGCTGTCTATTTATCCATTACTGCCCTTAGCATAATACTCATAATTATTTTAAATTCAGTCTGATGCTTGCACTGTCTCCTCAAACTGTGTTTTTGCTTTTAGCATGCCTGGCCCTATGTTAAATTTGAAGTAGTGTTTTTGGTCTCTTTATGTCTCTCCCTCTCTCTTTTTAAAAATACCTTTGCCCCCTGTCACTTCAATCACTTCAATTTCCTTCATTTTCTTATATTATACTCTCCAAGGGTCAGAAAAAAATACTTTATGATAAATTCATTCACACTGAGGTTTCAATGACTGATAAGGCCTAATGACTTTCCCTCCCACCAAAAGTACCAGAATCTCCATAGTTGCAAAGGAACCAAAGGGATTTATGAAATTTCAGGCACAGAAGACTGTAGTGGGTAGAGGCACGGATGCCTTTCTGTTGCTCCTGCAATCACACTAAGTTAACACCTCCAATTCTACTTAAAATAAAGATTCTAGTTCTGGGTCTAAGGTTTTATAAAAGTCAATTATGTTTTCTTTGAAGCTTTCTATTTAGCCTCTGGGCCTCTGGTAGACAGCCACTGTGCCAAGCACATTAGTCATTAAAGTCAACATGTACTATTCTTTAACAGTTTTTGGTTTCAATGCTTTTGGAAAATGGACCTGTTCCCTGAGACTCACCTGAAGGACTCCTAAGATCACCTCTAAGCTCTCATTTGTGTGTTAGTCAGATATGTCTTTGGAACACCACAAACTCTACTAAACATGACTGCTTCTCTCCCTCCTCCCCACCCTACCCCCAATATTTCTGCATCAGACTGTCCTGGGATTGAGCTAAATCCACTGCCTCTTTGCCTTCCAAGTGCACATGAGCACCCTTTTGGATCTTCTCTGCCACTCTCTAAAAACAATTCTTCATTTTAGTGTCACTGATGCTGCTGACAGAGCTAATGATTATGCTTGAACACAAAAAACTTTAATTAACCTAATCAGTCTGCCATGGGGCTGACAGGTATGCTGTGCTGTCACCGTGCGTTCATGATGTACAATCTGCCATGAATAGAACACTTTTTCAGCTGCTCTGGCAGGGCCACCTGCCGTCTGTGCCCCATTTCCTGCCAGGCAGCTCTGTGACCTTCAATGGCCAATGCCAAGTGATTAGAGAACTGGTAATAGTTGTACCAGGAGCTCAGTCTCTGTGGGTTTTGTTTGCATGGGAGAGAAACAGGAGACTCCAAAAAAGAACTACATCAAAGTGTTCTCTTTATCCAATGATACCAGGAAAGGATTCTGCTTGCATGAAGATAGTGAAAACAGGCTCAGGTTAGGAAAGCTTTCCCAGGCCTGCATAAGCAGGATTTGGTCCATAAGTTATAAACAGACATATTTGAGTTGCTCACTCAAATATGTAATGAGAGAGGAGGCAGGGACATCTAATTAGAAAAATCTAAAAGTTAAAAATTAGACCTGCTTAACAATGAATCATTGGAAATTTAAATTTTTAAAAACACCATTCAAAATTGCATTAAAATATGAAATACATAAGGATAAACCTGATAAAATATGTATAGTAGCTGCTCAATAAAACTATAAAACATTGTTGAGAAAAAATAAAGATCAAAATAAATACAGTGATATTCATGAGTTAGAAGACTCAGTATCGATAAAATGTTACTTCTTCCTAAAATGATCTACAGATCCAATACAATCCCAATCAAAATCCCAGTAGACTGTTTTTGTAGAAATTGACAAGTTGATTCTAAAATTTGTATGAAGTGCAAGAGACCTAGAAAATCAGAGCAATTATGAAAAAGAACAAAGCTGAAGGATTAATGCTACAAGGATTTTAAGACTTATAAAGCTACAGCATCAAGAGAGTGAACAATGGCGCAAAGACAATTCAGTAGAACAAAGTGGAGAACGTAAAAGGAGATCACACACATATAAACAACTGATTTTTAAAAAACGGGATTCTCAGGAAGATAGAGGCAGAGCCAGTCTGACTAATCGAATCCCAAGGTGAGTGAGTGAGAGTATGGAAAATTTTGCATTTGTGTCAGTGAGTAAGTGGGCGTGTGAGTGGCTCAATGAGTAGGGACCTGGGAACAGGAGAATAGGACTCTCCTGGTGAAACGGGTGGTACCACAGCTATTCTGCTTGGTCCCTAGTACTTCCTGGGATGCAAACATCAGGTGCCATTTTTAAAAAATCAATAAAGCCCTTCCCAGGAAGTAGCTGCTGGGAGAGACTGCCAGCTTCAGGCTCTGCCTCACCACAGTAGCACCTGGCAGGACTGCGACAGCAAGGGCTACAACAAGAGCACAGTGAGGGAACCCAGAGGCAGAGCCCTTCTGAATAAGATAAAAAAGGCACCCTGCCACCACTTTGAAAACTGAACAAAAAAGTACTCTGGCTTGCTCGCCATAGAGCAACAGACCTGACCCAATCTCTGTGTCCAGTGGATTAACTACTCAGGGGTGATCGTGACCCAGGGGGAATATCCCAAAAGCACAAACTCCAGAGGGACAAGGGCTGAGTCTCAGGCATCCTAAACTCTTCCCTGATTCAACCATAGGACAAAGGGTGTGGCCATAAAAGGACAAGGAAGACCTCCAAAGAGATCAGTGGTGAGTCCAGGGCTGACCCAACCCCTTACTCCCAGCAATCCTCTGAACATTAGACCCACATGGCTGGGGTACCACTGAGAGGGACAAACCCAGGTAGAGCCTGGATGTCACCCACAATAGGAGGACTCTACTCCAGATAAACCTGGCTGGAGTGCCCCCCGACCAGAACCTGGGGAAGAGACAATCCTGCACCTCCCTACCTTCCACAAGAGGAAGATTTTGTTGTTGTTGTTGTTGATTTTTTTTTCTTTGTGCATGAATGTGTATGTGAGGATTTGATCTGCATCAAAGAGGAGAAAACTCTTTCTTCTTTTGTTTTTTGCTTTCTGTTTATGTGTGTACATGAAGGATTAAGTGTTCATCTTTCAGGTTTTTTTGTTTGTTTTTGCTTTTTTGTTCTTCTGTTTTTTTAGTTCAATGTGTGTGGGAATGAATGTGTCAGGGTTCAATTTGATTCTTTTTTTTTCTCTTTTTTCCCCCTTTATCTTCTCCTTTCATTTGGGGTTGGGCCTGTGTGCCTGTGTTTGGTTTTCCTTTTTTGCGCTGTTGTTGTCTTTTGCTTTGTTGTTATCCCAGTTTGTTTTAGGGTGTGTGTGTGTGTGTGTGTGTGTGTGTGTGTGTGTGTGTGTTTAATTGTTTTTGCTTTGGTTTCTGCATTTGTTCCATTAAAAAAAAAATTTGTGTCTATCTCAGTTCATTTTACTTTTCTCTGTTCTCCTCAATGTTGTTACTGTATCTTGGACTCAGGGAGTACACACACTCATCCATTGCATCATCATGTAGAGTGGTGGTGGGGAGTGGGTCTCAAGGGATCCATTCCACAATCAGTGAACATTGTGATTTGCAAGTAGCTT
>CAUYQG010092808.1:0-12821 GCA_963574415.1 Tarsius wallacei
ACAAAAATACTGCAGATAAATACAAATGGAATTCTAACCTATGTTCAACTAAACCACAGGAAGGCAGGAAAATAAAAACAGAAAATTAGAAAAAAACAGAAAACAAAAAAAAATGGCAGACTTAAGCCTTAACATACAATAATTATATTAAATATAAATTGTCTAAATAATCAACCAAAAGAAAGATATTTGAAAAGTAGATAGAAAAAACATGAGCCAATGACAAGAAACTCACTTCAAATGAAATGGCATACATAGGGTAAAAGTAAAATGATTAAAAAAGACATACCTTGCAAACAGTAACCAAAAGAAAGCAGGGATGGCTATAATCATGGCAGATAAAGCACATGTCAGAGTAAAGAAAATTGCCAGAGACAGAGAAGGACATTACATAATGATACAAGGGTCAATCTACCCCGTTATTTGAATTATGTATGCTCCAAACAATAAAACTGAAAAATACAAAAAGCAAAAACTGAAAGAATAGGCAAATCCACAATTATAGTCAGATTTCAAACAAACAAAAAACCTAGAGCGAACATTACACTTAATGGTGAAAAACTGAATGCGTTCCCTCTAATATACTAGCAACAAATATACGAAAACCTAAATTTAAAAATACAATACCGAGGGATAGGGGAAGCGATTAATGGCAGTAAATAACTGTCTGGGGATGGGGGGACGCTTCTTACAAACAAGGGTGCCTGAACGAGACATATTTGTGTACCTAACCCTTAAATGTACCCCTCAATATCACAATAAAAAAAAAATACAATACCATTTGCAATAATTTTAAAAAAACCCATGAGATACTTAACATGCAAATTTAACAAAACATATATAGGACTTGTATGCTGAAAACAACAAAATGCTAACAAAAGCAATAAAAAAATAAATGAAGAGATTTACCACATTCATAGTTTGAAAAATGCAGCATAGTAAAAGTTTTCAGTTATCTACAAATTTATATACTGCTTAATGTAATTCCTATTAAAATCCCAGCAAGATTTTTTTATAGACATAGACAAGATTGTTTTGCAATCTTCATAGAGAGAGAAAATAACTAGAATAGCCAGAAGAATTGTGAAAAAGAAGAATAAAGTGGAAAGAATCACTCTACCTGTTATTAAGGCTTACTACATAGCTACAGTAATCAGGACTTTGCAGTATTGACATAGGTTAAACAAACAAACAAACAAATGACCAGAAAATTCAGAAACAGTACCTCACAAGCATGGCCAGTCACAAAGGCAATCCCGTGGAGAAAGGATAATCTTTTCAACAAATGATGCTAAAATAATAATATATCCATAGGCAAAGAAAAAACGAACATTGACCTAAATCTCATACCTTATACAAAAACTAACACCAAATGGATCATAGATTTAAGTGTAAAACAAAAAACTATAAACATTTTAGAAGATAGCATAGGAGAGAATCTTCATGGTCTAGGTCTAGGCAAAGCAGTCTTTGACAAGACATTAACAGCATGATCAAGAAGAATAAAATTTAATGAATTAGATCTCATAAAAATTAAAAACCTTTGCTCTATGACAGACATCATTAGGAGGATGAAATGACAAGTAACAGACTGGAAGAAAATATTTATAAACTATACATATCTGACAATTGGCTAATATCTAGAATATATAAAAAATTCTTTAAACTCAACAACAACAAAACAATGACAATCCAATTGGAAAATGGGTAAATGACATGAGGAGTCATTTACCAAAAAGGGTATATAGATGGCAAATAAACATGAAAAGATGTTCAACATCACTAGAAATGCAATTAGAACCACAATGAGATACTAGCACATATCTATTTAAAGAGATAAAGTTTAAAAATAGTGAAAAATCCAAATGCTTAAAAGAATGCAAAAGACCCCGATTGCTTATACATTGCTGATGAGCATGTAAAATGGTACAGCTGTTCTGGAAAATAGTTTGGGATGACATAAATTTATACACACACATTGTACTAGTGTTGTATTCCTGGTTTTGACATCATACTAAAATTATATAAGATATTATCATTGTGGGAAACTGGTTGAAGGGTTCATGGGACCTCTTAGTACAATCTTTGCAACTTCCTTTAAATCTATAATTATTTCAAAACAAAAAAGTTAAAAAAATGCAAAAAAAATTTCATGCATTGTCTTGCTGTAGAAGTATAGAACATCCCAACAGACACAAGAAAAAATGCTCAGCCTCACTAATCATCAAAGAAATACAAATCAAAATCACACTGAGATACCACCTAACTCCAGTCAGGATGGCCATCATCAATAACTCAAAAAAGAACAGATGCTGGAGAAGATGCAGAGAAAAGGGAAGACTTCTACACTGTTAGTGGGAGTGCAAACTAGTACAACCTCTGTGGAAAACAGTGTGGCAATTTCTAAAAGATCTAAATATTGACCTTCCAATCAACCCATCAATCCTCCTTCTGGGAATATACCCAGAGGAACTCAAATCATTCTACAAAAAAGATACTGGTGCACACATGTTTATTGCAACACTATTCACAATAGCAAAACATGGAACCAACCATGTTGCCCATCGAAAGCGGATTGGATAAAAAAAAATGTGGTACATATGCACGATGGACTAGTATGCAAGTTGTCCATAAACAAAAAATACTTGTATAAGTAAAAATACTTGTATAAGTTGTTGTCCATAAAGAAGGACAACAACTTGAATAGATTTAGAATCTATCATACTCAGTGATCTACCACAGAAACAAAGAACTGAGTACCACGTGTCCTCACTCATAAGTAGACCCTGAACATTTATCATAATACTACATGAAAGAGATGGGCAGTAGCAGATCACTGCCAGGGGAAGGGGGGGGCACATAACATTAATAAGGGTACCTGATCCCAAACCAGGTGAAGTGAGGACCAATGGGAGGACCAAACTTCACCTGTGTGATGACCACTTATGTACCTAACCCTGAATTGTACCCCACATCTTTAAAATGAAAAGAAATAAAATAAAAAGAAATAAAAGAACATCAAATAATTTTTCTCTAATTGCTGAGCGTGTTACAATACTTTCCTGAAACTATCCTGTAAATTGATTTTTGTTGCCCACAATTGTATAAATAAAATATATAGAGACAAAGGATTTGACAGACTGTATTACTAACTTAGGATTATAACAAGTGGTGTGTTAATAAATGTTAAATAACCATCTTTGGGGGGGATAAGCCCTGATTTGTAGCATTTGCCTATTTCTGTAGTGTAAATACTTACACCATAGTTAATTTCAAGCTACCAACATGACCTTCAACTAGCATATAACATTCCTGAAACTTTAATAATCAGCTCAGGTGAGCCAGTATGAAGGGCTGTTGCTATTGAAAGTTGGTTGTAGTATGTGTGTGTTTGTGTGTGTGTGTGTGTGTGTGTGTGTGTGTGTTTAAATTATGAATTATTACTGATTTATTAGCATTTATCTCTTTTTTTCTTAAATCTAAGCACAGTCCAAAAAATGAATCTGAGATACCAGTTCCTGGTAATTGCATTTGGATTAAGACAATGAAGTGTTCATATGGCAAAGCCTCATAGAATCAGCAATTTAAAAAATAAAAAAGTTGCTTTTACCAGGTGCTTAAACAACTGTGTGAAATGCAGAACATCAAAGTGAAGTTCATTATTTGAGCTGTTGGAACTTGCCCATGCATTGACTGGGTGTCATTCATTGCCAGAGATCTGTTATATTGAGGGATAATTTCAGAAGAGGGATTTTCTATACCCCTGTCATTATCTTCAGGAGGCTTTCACTTAGACAAAAGGTTTTTGTAATGTTCCTGGCCAATTAGAGTCCATACTATTATAATGAGTTAAAATCAGATTTATCTAAAATTCTAAAGATAAAACAATGTTGTCCCAGCATGGAACTTTATTTTTCAAAGGGATTGTATAGGTCTGTTCCCCTACCACTTAATTGGTGAGTTGGTGTTTCCCCTGATTATAATTGCATGGTCTCAGCTTTCCCTAGAGTGACCAAGGCAAAATATGTGTTGGTGCCTAAATCACAGATGAGTGTCAGGTTAAAGTCTGAGCCTATGGGACTAGGTCCCTGGGTTCAACTGTCAACTTTCAACGATTATCACTTTACTTGATAGCAATTCTGTGGGGACCTTCTCCACTCACAGCAGCTTAAACAGCAGTAGACAGGATAGCTTGCCTTTGGAATTGCATTCCAATTCTGGCTTCACCATTTTCTGCCAGGCAAGTTGCTCTCAAGTCTGCATTTTCTTTATCTGTAAAAGAAGCAGCTTTGAGGTCTGCACTCTGGCTCACCTCAAAGGGCTATTGCAAAGGGCAAGTAAGAGAATACATGTGAAAACTTATGTCACCTGAAGTTTGTGATATAAATGTAACTATAAACATCTCATAATATAGGTCTCTATAAGTGTCATATCTATAGAGAATCCTTGTCTGGCCACTCTATCTAAAATTGTCCTCCAACAACTAATCACTCTTTATCATTCTGGTTTTTGTTTTTTGTTTTTTTTTTTTGAGTGGAGTCTCACTCTGTAGCCCAGGCTAGAGTGCAGTGGCGTACTCATGGTCACCCTAGCGTTGACCTACTGAGCTCCAGCGGTCCTTCTGCCTCAGCCTTCCAGATAACTGGAACTACAGGCACGCGCGACCATACCCAGCTAATTTTTTGATTTATGGTAAAGATGAGGTCTCGCCAAGTTGCCCAGGCTGGTCTCGAACCTGCGGGCTCAGGCAATCCACTCACCTTGACCTCCCAAATTGCTGGGATTACAGGCTGAGCCACCGAGCCTGGCCATTCTGTTTTATTTTCTTAACATTTTTCACTGATACTTTATTAGATATTTGTCTGTTTTATCTGGCCCTAACACTAGAATGAAAGCTCTATGAAAGTAGAACTTTATATTATTCATCATTGAATTCTTAAATCCTACAACTTGCAGAAAGTAACTCTCAGTCCGTATTTATTCAATGATGACTAAATAAATGATTAAATTGGATAAGGTAGTATTACTTAATTTTTTTGCATGTTCATAAGCTATTAATTATGCATACAAAATTATTTCAGAGTTCTTTAAATGCAAATATAATCAAGTTATGGAATTGACTGGATTTAGTAAAATATGAACAGCAAACAACTTTATTCTACTCCCAGCAGAATATTTTTCTTTATTCTACTCTAAGGGAAGAATGGAGAAAAAAAACACTTAAAGTTGATATTGTTCATGTTTCTCTTGACTGTTGAATACCCCCATCTTGTCAGGCTTCCAAACCCTAACTCTTTCATGAAATGCATCGGCAGAAACTACCACACTATACCTTACTTCAGATGTGAGTAATTAGCTTCTGGAAAACTTCTTTTGCAATACTCTCATCTCTTTCTTCCAGGGGCTGCTCACAGCTTCTTTTCTTATGAGGTCCCTTCTACACAGCAGGTAGCCTTTTTGAATGGGGTCCTCTCAAGAATTCCGTCTATGACAAAGACTTGACCTTGCTCAACAAAAGGTGACAGTGTGGTTTGACCCAATGCTGACCCCTTTCTCCATGCCATCACGGACTATTCTACTAGCATCAATCCTTAAGTGCAGTCCAAACTCCTGAAAATATATTTAGGGTATCATTTATCTATTGCTGCATGCAAACTTAGTAGGTTAAAACAACCACCATTTATTTGCTAAAAATCTGTAGGTCAGCAATTTGGGATGGGCTCATGTGGTTTTTCTGCTGCTCTGGCCTGTGGTAACTCATATAGCTGTATTTATCTGGTGGCTTGACTGTTGCTGAATGGTCTAAGATAACCTCACTCACATGTCTGGCAGCTGGTGTTGGATATTGGTTGGATCACATATCTCCAAATGATGTCTCATCCACCAGAAGACCGACTTTACATCTATACATGATATAGTATTTCAAGATGGAACGTCTCAAAACACAAACACTTTTTTTTTAATAGACAGAGTCTCACTATGTTGCCCAGGCTGGTCTCAAACTCCTAGCCTCAAGCAATCCTCTCATCTCAGCTTTCCAAATTGCTGGGATTACAGGCATGAGCCCCAAAGTACAAACACTTTCTAAGCCTCTGCTTGTGTCATGCTTCTTATTTTCTGTGTCTGAAAGCAAGTCACATAATTAAGCCCAGAGTCAGTGTGGCAGGAGTCTACAAAAAGGCATAGATTTAGGGGAATGTGATTCACTGAGAAGCCATTACTATAATAACATGAAGTTGGTGGTGTTCTAGGACTGAGCGCTGATTGGACAAGTCTCTTCTCAATTTCACATCAGTGACTTCAGGCTTATAGCTTGAAATGACCATACTGGGAATAGTTATACATAGAAATTAGCCAGTGCTACAAATCAACTTCCTCCTGTCTTCTGGAGAGCAACTTGTTAAATATTTATTAGCAGGCCACTGCTTAAAACACTCTAGAAACAGCATTAAGCATGTCTATGAGAGTCTGTGACTCCTCTTGTAGAAAGCAGTATCTTACCAAATGCTTCTCTTAAGACTTCAAATTTAAATGGGTAGGAGAAAACCCCTGTCATTTCCCACAAGAGAGGAAGATGCCACATTCTATTCTTTTCTATAAATTCCCTTCAATGATCACACTAGTAACTCTAAGGGATATGTAGTCCATTCATCCTAGGGATCCTAAATCATATTCTTGAAATAAGCCAGTGCTTCAGAGAGCCATAAATATGAGCTTTGGCACAGTGCCATCAGCCTACATGGATGCATACATTAAAAAAAAACAGTTAAGAGTTTACTACTCTATTCCCTTTCAGGTGAAGGATGTTTCACCTGGGGCCTCCTGCATGATTACCTGCAGGGAATGGTGCTCCTGGTGCTTACTTAGTGCTACTTATTTCTGCTGAGCACAGAGAAGGTATCACTTAACAAACACTGTGAAGTTGTACCCAATCAAAATTTTCATTTATTTCTGGTTATTAAAAAGCACAGAGTGAGGAGAAAAGGGTGGAGTAAGATGGCAGAATAGGTCTCTCCAGCAATCATCTCCCAAAGGAAATATCAATATAGACATCTATTCATGCACAAAAATACCTTCACAAGAGCTAAGAAAACCTGGTGAGATATCCCAGTACCTGGTTGCAGCACAATAATTAAAAAGACACTTTAAAGAGGGTAGGAAAGACAGTTTTACATTACCCTTATCACTCCTCACCCAACCTTAGACAGCACAGCATGGGGAGGGATAGTGTCTGCTTGGAAGAAAAAGAGGGAAGTCAGCATAAGACTTTGCCTTGATCCCCAACACTGGGCCAGCCACAGTAAAACCCAGGACCAGGAAAAAACCCATAGCTCCATACTCCAGACCAATACCCACAGACTGAGTCTCCAGACCTGTCTTGGCACCAAGAAGCACCACATAGCCCAGGCTTCAAGCTTGTGTGGTGGACCCTATCTTTGGCCCACACCACCACTGGACCAAATTCAGCACCCAGAACTACTGTGGCTGGTGTGGTACTGAAGCACCTGCCACTGAGGGCTTTGAGTATGCCCAGTGCCACATCAGCTACAACTTCCCCAGTCTTCTGGCATGTCACAGTGCAGTGTTCCCTGCAAAAAGCTGGGGCTTCAGGACCATGCCAGACAGCCTGACCATGATATCTAGATGGGCTGACTACTGAAAAGCTTTCACAGACAAAGCTAGTCCTTGGAGACTGGAATGAGCACTATTTCTTCAAGTACACATGGCCACAAAGATCAAGAACAATTAGAGAAACACAGCATCACTAAAGGGACAAAATATAGTGCCAGTGGTTGATCCTAAAGAAATGCAGATGTATGAACTGCCTAATGAAGAATTCAAATTAGCTCTTTTAAAGAAGCTCAGCTAATTTCAAGAAAATACAGAGAAGCAATTCAGCAAAATGAGAAAAACAATAAGTGGCCATAATGAGAAATTTAATAGATACTGAAATAATAAAAAGCAGATATCCTTTGATGTTTGATACAATGAACAAAATTAAAAATTTAATAGAGAGCATCAACAGTAGAATTGATCAATCAGAAAATTCTGTGAACTTGAATACAGATTATTTGGAAATATACAGTCAGAGGAGAAAAAAATGAAAAGGAATGAAGAAAGCTTACAGAATTTATGAGATAACATCAAAAGAACAAATTTTGAGTCATGGGAGTTTAAGAAGTTAAGACACTTAAAGTGTTAGAAAGCTTATTTAAAGACATAGTAACCTTACCCTCAACCAGGGGAAGTGAGGATGAGTTGGGGGCTAAACCTTCATCTGCACATAAACTACTTATGTACCTAAATCCTGATTTTTACCCCACATCTTTACAATAAAAATAAATAATAAAAATAAAATAAAGACATAGTAGCTGAAAACTTTCCAAACCTGGAAAAAGATGTAAATATCCAGGTTTAAGAAGGTCAAAGGTCTCCAATCAGATTTAACTCAAAAAAGGCTACTACAAGACATAATCATACTGTAAAGAAATCAAAGACAAAGAGAGGATCCTGAAAGCTGCAAAAGAAAAGGAGGATATCATATATAAGGGAGTTCCAGTATAGCTAGCAGCAGACTTCTTGGCAGAAACCTTATAGACCAGAAGAAAGTTAGATGCTATATTCAAAGTGCTGAAGAAAGAAAAAAACCTACCAAACTGGAATACTCTACCCAGAAAAGCTGTCCTTCAGAAATGAAGAAGAGATAAACACTTTGTCTCCATCAAATAAAAGCTGAGAAAATTCATAACCACCAGAACTGTCTTAGAATAAATGCTAAAGGGAATTCTTCAAGCTGAAAGAAAATGACACTAATGAGTAACACAAAAACATCTGAAAGTATAAGACTTGACTTACTGGTAAAAGTAAGTATACAGACAAATTAAGATTAATACTGTAAGAGTAGTGTGTAAATAACATATCTTTTGTATCAAAATTAAAATGATAAAACTATTAAAAATAATGATAGCTACGATTGAAAGGATGGAATAATATGACATAAAAATATTTTGAGGAAAGTGCTGTATGTTGTTGTTATTATTATTATTATCTGCTGTAAAGTAAATGTATATGTTCCAAGTTTGTATGAGGAGATCTTTCACTTGTTCAACAAATGTGTTGAATGTGAAAAGGTGAATCAATGAAGTTTTTAGGGTATTTGTCTGATGACTCTGAAGTTGAAATTTCAGGGAAAACTATGAGATACTGCAGTGTACTTGAGCAGGAAGTAGAGGCAGAAGTCCCATTCGTTGGAGAATTAGAGTCATTTTAGCCTAAAGTAGCCGCTCCTGCACCAAACAGGATGTATACAAGATGGAACTGAGGGACTTGATTCACTCCTCTGAAGTTTTACACTATGGTTAAGCAATAGACACAGAAATTGATCCTATGACTTTGTATCCTACCTATAACTTTTATTAGCTGTGTTGCCTTGGTCTAGCTACTTAACATCTTGAAACTCTGTTTTATGATCTTTTTGGAATAATAATTAACTCTATGTGATAAAGTTTTTGTAATGATAAAATGTGATAATGCATGTAAAATAAAATGTTTAGAGAGTTGTCAGGCACATACACACAAAAATGATAGCTACAATAATTTGTTAAGGGACATGCAATATAAAAAGATGTATAATGTGACATCAACACTTCAAAATGTGTGTGGGGTGGTGGAGTATAAATATAGAAGTTTTTTGTGATCAAAGGTTAAGTTGTTATCAGCTTAAAATAATCTGTTATAACTATAAGATGTGTTTTGAAATAACAGATATATACAGAATATTCCACCCAACAGCAACAGAATACACACTCTTTTCAACATATTCTCTAGGATAGATCATATGTTATGCCACAAAACAATTCTTAACAAATTTATGATTGAAATATTATCAAGTACCTTTTCCAAACACAACAGTATGAAAGTAGAAGTCAATAGCAAAAGGAAATTTTAAAAAATCACAAGTACATGGAAATGAAACACATTCCAGAATAACCAATGGGTTGATGAAGGCATTAAAAGGAAAATTAGAATATTTAAGACAGGCCGGGCTTGGTGGCTCAGCCTGTAATCCCAGCACTTTGGGAGGCCGAGGTGAGTGGATTGCCTGAGCCTGTGGGTTCAAGGCCAGCTCAGGCAACTTGGCGAGCCCTCATCTCTACAATAAATAAAAAATTAGCCAGGTGTGGTAGCATGCACCTGTAGTTCCCATTACTTGGAAGGCTGAGGCAGAAGGATCGCTGGAACCCAGCAGGTCAACACTGGGGTGGCCATGAGTGTGCCACTGCTCTCCAGCCTGGGTGATGGAGTGAGACTCCAACTCAAAAAATAAAAAGATTATTTAAGACAAACAAAAGGGGGAGTTCCGATAAGATGGCGACGGCACAGGTGGGACCGTGAGATTCTCTGAAAGTGAGTTCCCATAAAGACTCTTGCTTTCCTTCCCCAACCCCCGCCCACAGCCAGTCACACCAGTCCGAGGCCTGGAGACTCTGGGTCCCATGCACCGCTGGCTACTGCAGCTCCTCTGCCGCTGCTGCTCCACCCCAGGCGCCCCCGGCCCTGGTCGCATGGAACTCCCAGTTCCCTCCCGGCTACACCATTTCACCTGGCCCCAAGCTACCTGCTGCTGCCTGTGGAGGCCCTCGGTACCGCCTTGTGGCGATCTGGGTTCCCTTGCTGACTACACTCATCTGTCCGGCACTCACCCCTCGGAGTTCCGGGCCGGCCAGCCCCATCTCAAGCCGCCACCTCCCAGGAAAAGGCTCTAGGCACCCGCCTCTCAGAGACACCAGCTCCATTCCTGGCTGAAGTGCCCTGCACGGGGTCCAAGGGAGCTCTGGGTACCTGCTCTGGCTGAGGCGTCCAACCCCATCTCAAGCCACCGTTGCCCAGGGTGGCCATGGTGCCTGCCCCTCAGAGCTGCGGGCTCCATCCCTTCCTGGGGTGCCCCACCAGGCCCAAGGCCACCGCTGCCCACGCAGGCCCCCAGCGCCCATGCCCTGGAATTCTGTGCTGCCCCCGGGCTGGGGCGCCCAAAGCTGCGACCGGTGCTTGCCCCTCAGAGTTCCGGTCCCCGCCCTGGGTTCGGGTCACTGCACAACCCCATCTCAAGCCGCCATTGCTCAGGGTGACCGTGGTGCTGGCCCCTCAGAGCTGCGGGCTCCATCCCTTGCTGGGGCGCGCCACCAGGCCCAAAGCTGCCACTGCCCATGCAGGCCCCCAGTACCTGTGCCTCGGAACTCTGCACCTCCGTCCGGGCTGAAGCGCCCAGGCCTGTCTTGAGCCACCGCCACCGCGGAGGTCCCCGGTGCCTGTGCCTCAGAACTCTGGGCCACTGCCTGGACTGAAGCACCTAGCCCCACCTTGAGCCACCACCCCTGCGGAGGCCCCCTGCGTCCGCGCCTGGGTGCCTCGGAGCTCCAGGTCCCCGCCCTGGCTGAAGCGCCCAACCCCGTCGTGAGCTGCCACTGTCTGCAGAGTCCCTACGCGCCCGACCCCCAGAGTGCTGACTTCCCCCATGACTGAAGCGCCCCACCTGACCCCAAGCCTCCACCGCCCAAGGAGGTCCAAGACTCCTTCTCTGTGGAGCTCTGGGCTCCCTTGGTGGCCACACCACCCCACCCCCTAGCCACTCTGACCACTATGCTGACCAGCAATGCCAAGCAGTCTCCCACTCCACTTCCCCCAACTCGCCCCTGACTACAGTGGGACCAGAGAACAACTGGAGCCCTGTGACCAGACAGAGACTTGCAGTGACTCAACCACCCAGCTCTGCCTGACCTCCAATTTGGGAGTAAGACCTCAAAGTTGTGTAAGGGAACAGTACATCTTAAGGAGGTTGGTCAGCTTGTGTGTCTATGATTATATGTCCTAGTTTGTTTGTTGTTGTCACTGTGTTTTGTTTGTTTGTTTTTATTTTTGTTTTTCCTTACTCTTATCTGTCTTCAGTTCTATCTTCATTTATTCGTGGGTACCTCTGTTTGTTCTCCCTTTTACTCTCCTGTCTCCACCTTCCGCTTCCCCCTCTCCCTGTTCCAATTCGTTCCCTTTTCTTACATCATTTTACTTCCTGGGAGCAAACCAATACCCCCACTTCATGAACAGATTACAAGGCAGTGGGAAGCAGGATCCGGCATATCCATACACCTGTCAGTGGATATTGGGATCTGCAGATAAATATTGAATCGCAGCTTCCCCCTCAATTAAATCTCAAAGCTGCAAAAGGCATAACCCTCAACCTACAGTCCAGCCTCAGAATAGAACAAAGCCAGAAGATTCACATAAGGAAGAACAGGAGATTGAGCAAACAGAAGCAAAAAACAACCCCGCCATCCCTGAACAACAGACTTAAAGAAGACAGAGGGAGAAAAAAATAAAAAGGAAAAAGTGGGGACGCAAATCTACACAAATGAAGAAAAATCAAAAGAAGAATACAGGTCTCACACAGACTCCTGGGAGATCAGATATTGAGAAAACAGACTTCGGAATGCAAACAATGGGAGCCCCCAGAATGACTGTTCACATACTACAAACCCAGACATCAAGACATTAATAGAATAAAAAGAATTGAGGAGAGACAAGGAGTTGATAAATGAGATAGCAGTAAAGAATACTGTGATTGAAATAAATAATAAACTAATAAGCATGGAAAGCAGACAGCCAAGCAGAAGACAGACTCTCAAAACTTGAAGACCAAAATATAGAACTAAACCAAACTGTCAAGAACATAGAAAAGAATCTTAAAAAGACAGAACAAAACCTTCAAGAGATGAGCGATTACTTCAAGAGAACAAACTTAAGAGTAATTGGCCTTCCTGAGGCAG
>CAUYQG010092811.1:0-10179 GCA_963574415.1 Tarsius wallacei
AGCATTGTTCACAATAGCAAGAACCTGGAAGCAACCTTGCTGTCCATCAAAAGAGGACTGGATTAAAAAAATGTGGTACATATACACAATGGAATACTACGCAGCCATAAAAAAGAACGAAATCATGAATTTCGCAGCAACTTGGATGGAACTAGAGTCTATAATACTGAGTGACCTCTCACAGAAACAAAAAACTGAGTATCACATGTTCTCACTCATATAGTAGGCCTTGATCATCCAATGTATTACCACAAGAAAATGACTGACAGTGGTGGGAAACTATGGGGGGAGGGGAGGGATAGGGGAAGGGATTAATGGCAGTAAATACCTGTCTGGATGGGGGGACGCTTCTTATCAACAAGGATGCCTGAACGAGACATATTTGTGTACCTAACCCTTAACTGTACCCCTCAATATCACAATAAAAAAAATATTATATATATAAAAGAAAAAAAAAGATACCTGTACACGTATGTTTATCACAGCATTGTTCACAATAGCAAGAACCTGGAAGCAACCATGCTGTCCATCAAAAGAGGACTGGATTAAAAAAATGTGGTACATATACACAATGGAATACTATGCAGTCATAAAAAAGAACAAAATCATGAATTTCGCAGCAACCTGGATGGAACTAGAGTCTATAATACTGACTGACCTCTCACAGAAACAAAGAACTGAGTATCACATGTTCTCACTCATATAGTAGACCTTGATCATCCAATGTATTACCATAAGAAAATGACTGACAGTGGTGGGAAACTATGGGGGGGGTAAGGGTAGGGAGATGGGATTAATGGTAGTAAGTATCTGTCTGGGGATGGGGAGACACCTCTTATCAACAAGGGTGCCTGAACGAAGCATATTTGTATACCTAACCCTTAACTGTACCCCACAATATCATAATAAAAAAATATTGAATATAAAATAAAATAAAATAAATTCCATTTTGAGAGCTGCCCCTTATATAATAAATATTCAAGTATAGAAAGGATGAATAGGTGAATAAAATTAATGAAGATCTCTAATGACAAAAAAAATTGATCTCCTAAAACCTACTGTAAGATTATATCTATTTTTAAAAAATTTTATTTTAAAGATGTGGAGTACAATTCAAGGTTAGGTATACAAATGGTCATTGTACAGATAAAGTTTGGGCCTCATTTTGATCCCCGCTTCACCTGGTTTGAGATCAGGTACCCTTATTGATGAGTGTACCTCTTCAGTTTCCCACTACTATTAATTTGTTTCTTATAGTATTATGATAATTGTTCAGGGTCTGCTTATGAGTGAGAAAGTGTGGTATGCTGTTCTTTGTTTCTATGATAGTTCACTCAGTATTACAGAATCCAAGTCCATCCAAGTTGTAAGGCTCATAATTTTGTCCTTCTTTATGGCTGCATACTATTCTATATGTATATGTACCACATTCTTTTAAACCAGTCCACTTTCAGTGGGCAGCATGGTTGGTTCCATGTTTTTGCTATTGTGAATAATGCTGCAATAAACATGCGTGTGCAGGTATCTTTTTCATAGAGTCATCCGAGTTCCTCAGGGTGTATTCCCAGACTGGGTATTGCTGAGCCATAAGGAAGGCCGATTTTTAGATCTTTTAGGAATCACCACACTGTTTTCCATGCTATTGCAACCTGATCAGCCAGTGCCCAGAGCACAGGGGAGGGGCTGGAGACCAGAGCTGGTTCCCTACCACAGGGCTGGCCAGAGAGGCTGTGGTGCTTGGGAAAGGAACCTGAAGTTCCAGAAATGGCCACTGAGGGTGTTTTTTTTTTCTGTTTAGTTCATTTTTTAGTGCTTTTTTTTTTTTGGTGTTTTTTCATTTTTCTGTTTGCATATGGGTATTTTTGAGGGCGAGTGCATCAGGGTTTTTTTTGTTTGTATGTTTGTTTGCATGTATGTTTCTTGGGGTTTTTTGTTTCTTTGTTATTTTTTGTTTCTTTGTTTAGTTGGTGTGCCTATTTTCCTTCTCCTTCTCCTGTCTCTTTGTCTTCCGTTGTCTCTCTTCTTCTTTTCTTTACATCATTTTGCTTTCAGGGAGTATATATACACCGCCCCCCCCAGCATGGACCGATTGTAAGGTGGAGGGAAGTGGGTTCCAGGGGGCCCACACACCTGTCAGCGGATACTGTGATCTGCAGATAGCTTCTGGACCACAGTTCCCCCCATCACACCTTAATCAGATCTCAAAACTGCAAAAAGCACAGGCCTCCATCCCCTGTCCAACTTCAAAACTGAGCAAATCCAGGGGATCTACATAAGGAAGAATAGGGGATTTTTGAGCAAACAGAAGTGAAAGTTATCCCCCTATCACTAAGCAATGGAATTAAAGAGGGGAGAGAAAGGGAAAGGAAAACCATCACAAATGAAGAAGAATCAAAGGAAGAACACAGGTCCCATACAGACTCCTGGGAAGACAGCACTTGGGAATACAGACTTTGGAACTCAAAAATGAAGATTATATCTATTAAGCCAAAATTCTGAGGGGGAAGATATCAGTTATATTCACTGTTATAATAAATTGGCCTTTTATTTCAGATACAATGTATTTTAAGAGTTCTTGAGTTTTCCTATCAACTTAATGAAATGTCCACATGTTAACATTTTATAGACTCAATTTCTGCATACCTTGTTATTTTAAACATAAAAATAACATTAAGTTGTCTTAACATCCCCAGATCATCTGTGTCATTTAAGAAGCTCTAAATTTCCTCTACTCTATCATAAGATGCAAGATAAGACTTTTTTAAATGCCAGAATTCAAAAAAATATTTTTTTAAAAAGTACATGTTAAGCCATCTCTTTCTTCTGATTAACATCATTTTGAAAATACAATCTTAAAAACAAACACAAAAGCTTACTTCTCATGTGTAATAAAATCATAAACAGAAATTCTAGCAAGGCTTTGGTAGTTCCTCTACAAGATTAAGTCTCCCAACAGAATCTGGGCTCACTGCAGTGAAAACCATACCATATCTGTTAGTTCTCAGGTCTAACTATGCCATATTTTCAGACTGGAAAAATGAAGCCAAAGATTTGTTCAAGTCACAAAGATCTGAACTCAGGAGTGTGCAATTCCACTAACCAAGACCTTACTACAAATCAACCATTCTGAAGACACATTAAAATGATTAGGATGATTCAATTCCATTGCATTCCTGTATTTTTTTCTTTATTCTCCAGCCTTAGGCACATAAACTGTACCTTTACTATAGGTTGTTAGAACTCCTTGTGTTATGGACTGAATGTTTGTGCCCCCACCCACCCCAGATACATATACTGACAGCCTAAATACCCAATGTGATATCTGGAGGCGGGGCCTTTCGGAGGTAATTGTCATGAGGGTGGAATCCTCATGAATGGGATTAGTGCCCTTACAAGAAGAGTAATGATGAAAAAATGGCTATATGAGAACCAGGACGAGGGCCCTCACAAAGAACCCGACCATGCTGGAACCTTGATCTTGGATTTCCAACCTCCAGATATGGGAAAGAAATATTTCTTGTTGTATAACCTGTCTGTAATATTCTATTAGAGCAGCCCAAACTAAGATACTCTGCAAGAGTCCCCTTTTCCTACCTCTGTAAAAGTATTATTTTACTTTTCTAACTGGAGTTGCTCATGTAGCAACAAATGCAGTGACTGACTCATAACAAGGAGGCTGGGTCTGATTACCTTCCAGATGTAAATTACAGCATAGCATAGGCTGAACAACTCGTTTACAGATTTTTCAGTAGGATATAAGATACAATGAAAAGTACTTTAGGTCAGGTGTCAGCTAAGCAAATATCACTGTACCACTTTATAAATGTCCCCGAGAACATCCAAAATGAGGCTTACCTGCATCAGCATTCCTGTTTCTTTGCATTTTACACATTTTGTTATGCTATCCTCACGTCTTCTTTTCATAATGGAAAATGGTAGCAATTTTGCTTTTATGCTAAAAATTGCAAAAACCTGGATACTATTCATCTATTTTTATAGAAGAAAGTCAATATTTTAAAGTATTTATATAAAACCCAAACTGTGTACACAGTCTGTTTTCGTCATCAGTGCTGATATTCAACACAGCCTTATTTTACAAACTGTAAAATTATATGAGTGATGTGCTTTAATTACAAAACAGTACTGAAATGTAAGTCTTGGAGTGCTTTGGGAAGTTATGACTATGAACTCAATGAATGTGAGTGCCTTCCAAGTGCTTCCCTTAGAGCATTCAAAATATTCCTGGTGATTCATCCCAACAGACAACAGCTGAAGACCACAGGAGCTATTTCCTAGGGACTGTATTTTGTTTCTTGAGTATAGCAAGTTGTGAAAATTATAGTATGCTATACATATTTCTTCACTATGTAGACATGGTTTTGGAGATAGGGTAAATTCTACCTACAAAAGACTAGTTCAGCTTTACCAATCTTATTCATTGTAATGCTAATAATAACATTGGATTCTTGAGATACAAATCTCAAATGTCTTACTTCTAATGATTTTTTAATGATGGTTACAGCCACGTCATACCTAAAACCATCAGTAAAATCAGAAGGACAACTAATACATTATGTAGAAAAATAAATCAAGATGATTAATTGACCTAACTGACCAGCTGTTTGATTAGTTAGGTCAAAATGACCAAATGATAGTCCTGTGTATACAATGTTATCATCATGTTTCTCTTTAACAAGATCCTGCATCTAGAGAAGACTAGTGTGGATCATTTGCTATATATTCGATTGAGAATACTGACAAAAACAATAAACCAAGTCATACTAATGATTTAATACGACTTTTCACTTAATTTTTCAGCAATATGCATATTACAGAAAACAGCATACATCTATAGACGCCTATTAAATATGCCAACACCACACCCCTGGCTGGTTAGTAATGCTAGCCATCATAATAAGTAGATTTATGAACATACATTAGCTCTGAAGATAATTTTTAAAAAACATACTACCAGCCATTTATGGTTACTATATGTTTTAAACAAACACAAGAATTAACCTTTTACAACTAGCAGTATGTTTTCTACCACAATGGGTTCTTAAAAAGTACCTAAGCCCCTTCTATTAATAGTTCTAATGCACTAGACAGGGGCTGACCACCTATGACCTGCATGCAGGTCAAACTCAACAGCTGTCTGTTTCTGTATAGCCCACAAGATAAGAATGTGCTATTGTTTTAATTTTTTAAATGGTTGAAAAAACTCATAAGAAGAATACTATTTCATGATCCATCATATTAGATTGTAGTATCTACAAATAAAGTTTTATGAAAACACAGCTACACACATTCACTTACAACTGGTCGATAGAGCTACTTTTGCACTCAAAAAGCAGAGCCGAGCAGTTCCATTAGAGACTTAATACCTCACAAAGGCTAAATTATTTACTATCTGGTCCTTTACAGAAAAAGAGGGCTGACCCATGTTCTAGAACTCTATAATCAGTGTTTGTCTTGGCTTTCCAACTTTCCCCTTTAGGTAATCCTTGGCCACAGTTGGGAGAATAGAAAATGTGATACTTTACCAAGAAAATGTGTCAACTTTACCAAGGAAGGAGACGAACCAGGGTTTGAATTTGCGCTCATGTATGGCTCTTTATGAGAAATAAGTAACTTACAAAGTTGAGAAAATTCATTTATGACTCTTAATGGTTCACTTATAAGTTTTTAAGTAAACTATGTAAAAAGTTAATCATTTCCTCTCTTCTATATCCTTTGATTGATATAATAACTGCGAGTTAATCACATTTCTTAATATAACAGCAATAAAATACTATAGAAGGTTGAACATTTGGAGACTCAACATCACAGTAAGAAAGGTAGGAAACTTGGCCAGAACAAGTTTTCAGTTGGGCAGAGGCTTGTTTTCCCTATGTTTCTATCATCACAGTTAATTCCAATGTTTTTTGTTTGTTTTTCTAGAGACAAGATCTCACTATGTTGCCCAGGCTGGTCTCAAACTCCTGGGTTCAAGTGATCTTCCTGTTTCAGCCTCTCAAACTGTTAGGATTACAGGTGTGAGCCACCATGCTCAGTATCAGTGTTATTTTTTTTTTTAAGTAACCTTTTTATTCTGCAATATTCTAGATTTACAGATTTGCAAAGACAGTACAGAAAGTTCCTATCTACCTTTCACCTAGTTTCTCCTAATGTTAGTATCTGATGCCTTTTAAAAAGTATTCTTTTGGCCGGGTTCAGTTGCTCAGCCTGTAATTCCAACACTTTGGGAGGCCCAGGTGACTTGATTGCCTGAGCCCACAGATTCGAGACCAGTTCAGGCAACCTGGCAAGAACTTGTCTCTACAATAAATCAAAAATTAGCCAGGCATGGTAATGTACACCTGTAGTTCTGGCTACTTGGAAGGTGGAAGCGGAAGAATCACCGAAGCCTAGCAGGTAGATGCTGGGGTGGCCGTGTGTGTGCCACTGCACTCCAGCCTGGGCAACAGAGTGAGACCCCAACTAATATATATATATATATTTTTTTTTTCTTTTAATGGAATTCTAACGCTCATGCTTTTGAATAACCTACCTATGTTTTCTGAATTTGAACACAGTGTTATCATTTGCTCTAAAATGGGCTAATGTCTACACATGAGCCAAACAAGTGCATATATATTTCAATATAATGCAAATGCAGAAAAGGGATTCCAGTGATGTGTGGCTAAACGTAGAAAGAAGATTTCTTTATTATGGAAGAATATGTGCTGAACTAGGATATCAGAGGCCTGAATTCTAGGTGCAACTTCATTACTGATTTTGTTTTGTCAATAAACTTCCCTCTACAGTGGTTTTCCCAACAAAATAGCAAGGGAATTGAAACAGGGTCATTAAACCAAAAATTCTACTGGCCTTCCTCTCTTGCCCAGGTCCTAACATTCACTGATATATTATGGACCCAGAAAGGATGAGAAAAGCTGCAGTCAATCAGTATTCAAAGCCATATTAGTTTTTACAGGTGGAGGTCACCACATGTTTATTAAGGCATAGCGAAGACTTATGCACAGTATCGAGAAAGCTGTTTCTGGAAATTAAGGCCACAGTACAATTTCAATCATATAAAGCAGTCAGAGGTGACTCCTTCTTTGCTATCCCCATGAAATATTGTTATCTGCAGAGCGCTAAAACTATATATTGTGCTTTGCAAGAGGTGATAGGGCTAACAAAAGCACGTTAAAGAATTCCAATCCTAAAGAACAGAGCACATAAACTTGAAAGTCCTAAGTAAGTGAGTACAGTGCAGTATAATGCAATGCCACAGATGTCATGACTAAAATATTACATTATCAGGAACTGGTAGACTTTCTAACAGAAGTTGAATGTGATATAGAATGCAAGAATGTTCCCTAAAGTTTTGTCAAGAGAACAAAAGCAAAGAAAAAGTCTATAAAGCTCTACATTCACATTGTCTATGTTATATATTTGGCACCTGACTTGCTTAATTTAAAACTTCATTATGCACTGCCTTATTTTCCTGTCTTTTATTTATAATGATTATAAGTGCCAAATATTGACGATCTAAATACACAAAACATTTCTAAGAGAAGGAACACTGTTTTATATTTTCTAACATGATACTTTCATGTGTATGGAAATTAAGTAAAAAGAAAAGAAAAATAGAAATATTAGCAGATTATGAAGAGTTAGAGTACGTGGCTTTTGAAATTATTAATAAGCAGCTTCAAGATTCCCAATAGTCCAAAGAGAGGCCAATTTGAGAAAACAAATGCCAAATCCTTTCTAACTGATAGGGGCTTTGGATTAGAGAGTGAGTAGTCATCCAGACCAGAATCACTGACAAAAAGAAAACTGAGGTCTAGGGAGGGCTTTGTAACACAGGTTATGTGGTATGCTTAATTTTATTAAAAGCTACCGTATCATTATTTATTTATTTCACATTTCTCTCTGAATTAAAAATAATGCCAAAGCAGAGGACTTAATTATTAAGAAAAGATATTCAGATATTTGTGGAATAAACTTGAGTTTACACACTCAAGATGCTAATGGGTTTCTGAAGACTAACGTTTTTAACTTTCAACTCCTCTGCCTGGACATCACATGGAGAGCCATGTTGGTGGGGGAAGGGCATTACAGGGTAGGGACTGGCAGCTTATCCCAGGGGCCACCACTCCTTCTAGGTCCTACTCCATGTAGTGTTTATTTTCCCTTTGTTTTCACACTATTCCCATTATTCTCCCTCCATTTTTCTTCTTCTCTTTCTTTTATTTTCACTCTCCTCTTAAAAATCTTCCTAGCCGGGCTCAGTGGCTCAGCCTGTAATCCCCATGCTTTGGGAGGCTGAGGTGAGTGGATTGCCTGAGCCCGTGGGTTCGAGACCCACCTGGGCAACTTGGTGAGACGTCATCTCTACAATAAATCAAAAAACTAGCCAGGTGTGGTAGCGTGCGCTTGTAGTTCCAGCTACTTGGAAGGCTGAGGCGGAAGGATCGCCAGAGTCCAGCAGGTCGAGGCTGCGGTGGCTGGGAGCGGCCACTGCACTCCAGTCTGGGCGACAGAATGAGACTCCAACTCAAAAAAAAAAAAAATCTTCCTAACTTAAGGCTTCAACCCACCTATAGCTCTTATCAGTATTACTTAGCTCGGCTATTAGCAATCCCAAGATATAATTCAACTCTACACAATTCAATTTAAAGACATGGTTAAATATTTACTTTCATAAGTACTAGACAAGGTTCTGGAGATATAAACATGAATAAGATGTCCCACCCTATTCCCTTGATTAGCTCATAGTCTAGAGAGACAGGTATATAAAGAAACAAATTACTATTGAAGTTAAAAATAAATCAACAGAAGAATGTAACAATAACCTCTAGAAATAAATGACTAATGCTCTGGAGAAGCAAAGATTTACACAAGACAGTGACATCTGAGCTGGGTTTTGAAAGTTGAATAGAAGTTGGGACTCAGAACATGATATCCCAAAGCATGGCACCGTGGCATACTTTGAATTGAAGGAGACTGGAACCTCAGACACAACATAGCCTCTCTAATCTTCCTCCGCCCTCCTTTCTCCTTCTTCCATTTCTCCTCCAAGTCAGCTCACTGAAACTAGAATCGTGCTCCCCTAAAGCAAGCCATAAAATCTAGATATGTCACTCTCTGATTTCCCCTGAAGACCCTTATGTGACAGGAGTCGTGTCCAATACCCAGAAGGAATACTACATGGAGAGACCAAGAAAAATCTGAACAAACACAACTTGCTGGATTTCCCCCTCAGTTAATTACCATAGGTCAGCTCCTCTTCATCAAATAATACTTTTACACAGCTGTCTATTCTACATTGAACCTAAGTGTAAAAATATACAGTTCTCCTTAGGTCTCCAGGTCTTCATTTCTATAGGTTTCCATGTTATGTAAAGCTTTGATGAAATACATTTGTTATTTTTTTCCTTGCTAAACTGGCTTTTGTTATGGGAGTGTCAGTCATGACCCTTGTGATAGGAAAAGTTACCAAGGATAAGGGTAAATGCAGTCAGATGATGACAGAGTCAAGGGTACAAATGCATGGTTTTCGGCATTTGATATTGTTAGAGAAAAATGAGAGATTAGCAGACAGAGGAGCAGACTGATGAATCCTGATGTAGGATGCAGGAGAGCATATGGCCACTCTTTTGTCTATACTTCCAGAAGTCTCCAGAAAACAATTCCTCATTTCCATTCCTTCATTTTGGCAAACAAAAACTACAGATGAAAACAAACGAAATCATGAATTTCGCAGCAACCTGGATGGAACTAGAGTCCATAATACTGAGTGACCTCTCACAGAAACAAAAAACTAAATACCACATGTTCTCACTCATATAGTAGACCTTGATCATCCAACGTACTACCACAACAAAATGACTTACAGTGGTGGGAAACTATGGGGGGGGAGGGCGATGGGATTAATGGTGATAAATATCTGTCTGGGGATGGGGAGACACCTCTTATCATCAAGGGTGCCTGAATGAAGCATTTTTGTATGCCTAACCCCTAACTGTACCCCATAGTACCATAATAAAAAAAATTTTAAAAAAATTTGAGTATCTGGTCACTTTTGAGCCCAATATGTTCATAGGATTTCTGTTTTCTTCTTCTTCTTCAGCTCCCTTCCTTCTCCTCCTCCTTCTTCTTCTAATTTTTATCTGAGCATTGTAATTA
>CAUYQG010092813.1:0-20757 GCA_963574415.1 Tarsius wallacei
AATGCCATAAAAGATAAGATTGACAAGTGGGACCTCGTTAAACTGAAAAACTTCTGCAAAGCAAAAGAAACCATCAAGAGAGTGGGGAGACAGCCCACAGAATGGGAAAAAGTATTTGCCAACGGTATATCTGACAAAGCCCTAACATCCAGGATCTCAAATGTGTTGAAAGGAAAAAAAAAACCAACCTTATTAAAAAATGGGCAAAAGATATGAATAGACACTTCTCAGAAGAAGAAGTATGAGCAGCCAACAGATACATGAAAAAATGCTCAGCCTCACTAGTCATCAAAGAAATGCAAATTAAAACCACACTGAGATACCACTTAACTCCAGTCAGGATGGCCATCATCAATAGCTCAAAAAACAACACATGCTGGAGAGGATGTGGAGAAAAGGAAAAACTTTTACATTGTTAGTGGGAATGTAAACTAGTACAGCTTCTGTGGAAAACAGTGTGACAATTTCTAAAAAATCTGAAAATCAACCTTCCATACGACCCACCAATTTCCCCTTCTGGGAATATACCCAGAGGAACTCAAATCACTTTATAATAAAGATGCATGTTTATTGCAGCATTATTCACAATAGCAAAAATATGGAACCAAAGTACTGTCCATTGAAAGTGGACTGGATAAAGAAAATATGGTACCTTAGCAAGATGGAATATTATGCAGCCATAAAGAAAAACAAAATTATGAACTTTGCAGCAAGCTGAATGGAATCAGAGTCTATGATACTCAGTGATTTATCACAGAAACAAAGATCTGAGTACCACATGTACTCATAAGTGGACCTTGAACATTTATCATAATACCATAGGAGAGGAATTGGCAGTAGTGGGACACTGCCGGGGTGGGGCGGGGCACATAACATCAATAAGGGTACCCACAATTTACCTGTATGATGCCCATGTATGTACTTAACCCTCATTTGTACCCCACATTTTAAAAATAAAATAATTTTTTTTTTTTTTTTGGAGTTGGAGTCTCACTTGATCGCTCAGACTGGAGTGCAGTGGCCGCTCCCGGCCACCGCAGCCTGCTGGGCTCCGGTGATCCTTTCGCCTCAGCCTTCCAAGTAGCTGGAACTACAGGCGCGCACTACCATGCCCAGCTAAGTTTTGATTTATTGTAGAGATGACGTCTCGCCAAGTTGCCCAGGGGGGGTCTCGAACCCGCGGGCTCAGGCAATCCACTCACCTCAGCCTCTCCAGGCGAGGGATTACAGGCTGAGCCACCGAGCCCGGCTTAAAATAATTTTTTAAAGAAGAGTGAAGCACAGGTGCATGGTGGGCTGTGTGCCGTCGTCTGCCTGGGCGAGCAGAGCAGGTGTAGGCACGGAGGGAGTGGACAGTGAAGCAGAAGAACCACCGACGTGTGACTCTTCCCTCTCCTGCCGCTGCTCCTAGGTCCCTTAAAGAGAAGCAAGAAGGGAAAGGGGAGAAACAGAAGATGGTGTTATTGATTCTGCCAACTTTTTCAACTAAGGATCACTCACCCCGGAACTCCCACCTGCGAGTGCTAGTGTTTACAGAACAACAGTTTAACCTTAGAGGTGAAGCCTGGAACATTTAGGTTGTACAGTCATGTGTTACTTAACGACTGCGTTATGTTCTGAGAAACGTGTTAGCCGATTTTGTCATTGTGCGAACATCATGGAATGTACTTACACAAGCTGAGGTGGCATAGCCTGCCATACACCCAGGCTAGATGGTAGAGCCTCGTGCTGCTAAGCTGCAGACCTGTGCAGCTTGCTACCCTACTGAATACTGTAGGCAACTGTAGCACAATGGAAGGTATTTGTGTATGTAAACATAACAAATGTCCAGTAAAGGCTGGGCACAGTGGCCTGTCACCCTTTGGGAGACTGAGGCAAGAGGATTGCCTGAGACCACAGGTTTGAGACCAGCCTGGGCGCCTTGGCGAGGCCTCATCTCTACAATAAATTAAAACATGAGCCAGGTGTGGTGGCGTGCACCTGTAGTTCCAGCTATTTGGGAGGCTGAAGCGGAAGGATCCCCTGAGCCCAGCAGGCCGTGGCTGTGGTGGCCGTGAGCATGCCACTGCACTCCAGCCTGGGTGACAGAGTGAGACTCTGTCTTAAAAAAAAAGAAATATGGTGTAAAAGATACAAAATGGTCTTCATGTGTAGGGCTCTCACTGTGAATGGAGTTTGCCAGACTGGAATTTGCTCTGGGTGAGTCAGTGAGTGAATGGTGAGTGAATGTTAAGGCCTGGGACATTGCCGTACACTTAGGCTACACTAAATTTATTTAAAAATTTATTTCTTTAATAAGAAATTAACTTTAGCTTACTATAACTTTTTTACTTTATGAACTTAAGTTCTTTCAACTTTTTGACTCTTTTGTAATAATACTTAGCTTAAAACACAAACATGTTGTACAGTTGAACAAAAATATTTTCTTTATATATTCTATAAGCTTTTTTCTATTGTAAAAAATTATTTCTTTTCTTTTTAAACTTTTTTGTTTAAAACTAAGACACGAACACACATTAGCCTAGGCCTCCACAGGGTCAGGATCATCAATATCCCTGTGTTAGCTGGGCTCGGTGGCTCAGCCTGTAATCCTGCGCCTTGGGAGGCTGAGGTGAGTGGATTGCCTGAGCCCGCGGGTTTGAGACCTGCCTGGGCAGGCGAAACCTCATCTCTACAATAAATCAAAAAAATTAGCCAGGCGTGGTAGCGCGCGCCTGTAGTTCCAGCTACTTGGAAGGCTGAGGCGGAAGGATCGCCGGAGCCCAGCAGGTCGAGGCTGTGGTGGCCGGGAGCGGCCACTGCACTCCAGTCTGGGCGACAGAGTGAGACTGCAACTCAAAAAAAAAAAAAAAAAAAATCCTGTCTGCTAATTCCTACATATGGGTTACCTACCAAGATGGCTGTTTATATTGACTGTTTTCTCTTGATTATGAGTCACATTTTCCTGCTTCTTCACAAGTGTAGTAAATTCCTTTTACTGTTGAAGCTACATTGTAGGGACTCTGGGTTTAGTTATCTTACTCCAATGAAGGTTGAGTTTTTTGCTAGCTGGCAGTTAAATCACTAGATAATCACCTTGTGAGGGTGCCTGTGTGGCAGGACTATTTTCCTCCTCATCCTAGGATTTAGTCCTGAGTCTTGGGATGTGGCTCTTACTCCTAAATTATGGCCCTTCTGGAGTTTCACTGTAAAATAAGGCCCTATAAATGGATTGAACTTGACCTTCAAAATCCTCAGTCTCCTCAGTACCAGATGGCTATTGAAATCTCTGCATAGTCCTTAAGCCTCCTAATTTCTGCTTTCTGCTGGCTTTCATGAATCTTTCCCTGAACATGTACAGTTCAGAGTCCTCTGAGGATTTGAGGAGAATCTGTACACAGATTTTGAGCTTCCTCCTCTGTGACTCAATCTTTTCCAGAATTTCTGTTTTAGTATCCAGCTGTTTTGCCAGCTCCATATTTTAACCTCTGACTCCTTAGCCCACTGAGACTGAAGCTTTCTGCTTGAGCTCTTTTCCCATACACCACACCACAGACTCCTTAGGGGAAAGATGGGATAAATATGGATCTCATCCAGTGTATGTTCCTTCTATTAAATGTCAAATCCCACAAGTTTCTGCATGTCCTTCACTGTTCTCCAGTGCTTTCAAACAATTGGCTTTTTGTATATTGTGTCTGGAGTTTTCAATTATCAACAGGATAATTAATTCAATATAGGATCACTGGGACAGGAATAGGATGGAAGGTGATTTTATTTACTACATATGACTTAAAAGGCTATGAATCCAAAGTAAAAGTGATAAGAATGCTCAAATGACTTAATCCTGGATCCTACAGGAGCTTGAAAGCCAAATCTGGCCTTTTTATAAAGTCTATCTCTAGCACTCAGAAATGTGGTGATGGAGATTAGTAGGCATGTGTTAAGGTCTCAATGTAGAGGCATGGCAATGGAAACAGGGATGGTACAGGAAGGTTTAGCTAGGCAAGAAAGACTTTGCCTGACTGAATAACGAGGACAAAGGAGAAGGAAGAGACAGAGGCGACCCTTTGATCTTGATCTTGGAAGATAAAAGAATGGCACAACCCTTGAAATTAAAAAAACATTGAGAAAGGTTATTACAGGTGGGGTGATGACGGTACCTGTGAATAATTCACCTGGAGGAGGTGGTGGTCTTTTTTGGGGGAATGAGCCACCTGGAAACCTGGGGTCTGATCCTGGGCAAATGCTGGCATTTAGAGGATGGGAGAAGAAAGCAGAACCTTTGAGAGAAACTTCTCTGGAACTGATCCAGAGGAGGCATTGGAGAGGTGGAGGGTGCTCCATAGGAGAATCTGTTAAGAAGAAAAGTTCAAGAATAAGGATAGTGGTGAAAACTCAAGAGCCCAAAGTGGGAGGGGGGCAAGAAAGACCACCAAAGGCAAGCAGGTGGTCAGCAGTGACTTGGTGAGGGCGGTTTTTGGACAGTGATGAGAACAGAAGTCATCACAGGAGGTTAAATAGAAAACGAGCTTGGTTATTTTTCTTTATAAGTTCTCTGCCCTTAATGCAATCTCATTCCTCTTCCTTCAACTCTGCCAATTCCAGATCAGGCTCTCTGTTGTGTCTGATCTTACCAGAGACTGGCAGTTACACCTATTGCCAAGTGGCTTTTGCAGGGCAGTTTCAGCCTCCTGGGGATTAACCACCCAGGAGAGGGCTCGGCTCTGGGGAGAAAGAGATGAACACATCAAGTGAGCAGTCTGGCTTCCCCCTGTTTGGAAGATAAATGCTTCCCATCCCAGAATTTTAATTTGAGCTTTCCAACCTTTCCTGCTTTCCAAACATTTGGCTAAGATGGTGGATAACACCTAATTGTACACCTGTCTTCTTCAGAGTATTTTAAACAAGCTTCTCCCAGGATCCAGATTGACTGGAGATAGGGCCCTTTGTTCCTTAAGCACCATTTTCCCTCTTACAATCTCGGCATCAGCTTTTAGGAGCTGGTCTCAGGTGGAATATGGAGCTCGATGTGGATACAGCAGGCTCCAGGCACTGATTAGGGTGCCCCTCCCAAGCCCCTCCTAGGCACTGATTAGGGTGCCACGGATTAACTGAGCTTGGAGAAGAGAAGGGAGGAGGTGAGGATGCTCTCTGCGGTCCAGTTCGATGAGTGGCGAAGTCTTTTAGGCAAGATGGAAAATACAGGAGGAACGAAGCGTTTCTAGAAGATCATGACCTCAGTTCTGAACTGCTTGGCTTGAGGAGTCTGTGCTACTGGTAGTCAGTGAGCTCTATGAGTCGGGGTTCAGAGGACAGCTCAAGGATGGCGAGAAAGAGTGAAGAGAAACTGGGGCCTAGGCCGTTGGCCATGGGGCCTCTGGACGCTTGGTGGAATTGCTCTAGTCCTTCCCAAAGTCTTCTCCGTGAATTAAAGAATGCTGCCCTCAATTAAAAAGCCCCCAAGCCGAGAGTCAGGATATGTGGGTTCTGATTCCAGCTCCATTTAACTCACGGTGTGACCAGAGGCACGCAGCTTCTTGTCGCGGGAACTTGATTAATCTTCTCATATGTAAAATGAGGGGCTCAGTTTTCCTCATCTTCCTCCACTAGCACCTTTGCTTCTCTAGCAAAGTCTTAAAGTGGTCCTCCAAATGAAGCAGGTTAGAAGGGATTGGGACACTTTGACAAAATACAGTCGGGTTTAAAACCCTAGGAAAGTCCAGGTGCGGTGGCTCACGCCTATAATCCCAGCACTTTGGGAGGCTGAGGTGAGAGGATTGCCTAAGCCTGCGGGTTCAAGACCAGCCTGGGCAACTTGGTGAGACCTCTCATCTCTACAATAAACCAAAAAAAAAAAACCCTAGGAGAAACTTGGAGGGACATCCTTGAGGGTCATGGAAGGGAAGAGTACTTTTCACCAATTTGCTGAGCGCTTCTATCAGTGTTGTTTGGTCCTCACAACACTCTCATTCCCATTTTCAGATGAGAAGCTGAAACTCTGAGAGGTGAGATGCCTCCTTAAGCTTCTGTGGCTTACAGAGTAAAGGCGTCAGGATTTAAATCCAGGGCACCCCACGTCCACACCGGTGCTGGTCAACACCAGGCACGAAGGAATGGAAAAGCTGAGAGGGTAGTAAAAGTCAGAGGGCCATTTGATATAACATCTTTCTTTTACTTTGATTCTGTGGACATTTTTTTGATGTTGTGTAGGTAAACAGTAATAATAGTGTAAGATTTTTAAACAAAGATTTCTTCATATAGACATCAATAAATACCTTTTTAAAAAACCTTTTAAAAAATTCCAGGCTGGACACAGTGGCCATGAGTGTACCTCTGCGCTCCAGCCAGGGTGACAGAGTGAGACTCTGACTCAAAAACAAAAAAATCTAGTTCTAGCCAGGCTCAGTGGCTCAGCCTGTAATCTTGCGCTTTGGGAGGCTGAGGTAAGTGGATTGCCTGAGCCCGCGGGTTCGAGACCCGCCTGGGCAACTTGGCGAGACCTCATCTCTACAATAAATAAAAAAATCAGCCGGGTGTGGTAGGGCACACCTGTAATTCCAGCTACTTGGAAGGCTGAGGCGGAAGGATCGCCGGAGCCCAGCAGGTCGACGCTGCAGCAGCTGGGAGTGGCCACTGCACTCTAGTCTGGGCGACAGAGTGAGACTCCAACTCAAAAAAAAAAGAGTTCAAATAAATATATAAGAGAGGTACAAAATCACTAATAAGTAAATGGGCAAAAAGGGAACAATTTATATAATCTTCCCAGAAAGCAATTTAGATTCAGATAGTGAACATTAAGAAATATTTATATCCTTTGTTCCAGTAATTCCACTTTTAGTAATTTACCTAAAGTGAAAGATGTCATTATATATACGCAGAATGATATTAACTGAAGATTTATTACCAAAAGCAAAAAAATTGGAAAAAGCCCCTCCATCTAATAACAAAATAGTTAGCTAAATTACACCATATACAAATCATATAATACTGTAGCTATACAAAAACGATATTCTCAAAGGCCTGATAATATTTTAGTCTAATATTTAATTTTTAAAAGCAGGATCCAAAATTAAAAATTCAGCATGATTCCTATATAGAAGGAAGAAATACATCAGAATGCTAATAGTGATAAGTTATTTCTGGATCGTGGGATTATGAGGCCAGTTTTTTTTTAAAACTATTTTCTATAACTTTTATTTTTTCTATAGTAAACATGTATTATAACAAATATTAGAAATTAACATATAGCTAAAAAACAGAACCACATAACCCCCTGTCATTTTAATATTCCTGAATTCCAGCCAATAAAATATTCCACAACTTGAAATGTATGTGGTGGGTAAAGAACTGAAAAGCCCATGTCCTGTTGGGATCCCATCCACTGAAGCCTTCAGGGCTGGCCCAGGAGTGTTTTCTCAGTATTTTACTGAGGATCTGGATGAAGAAATTCAGAACACGCTGATTAAATCCGCAAGTGACACTCAGGATGGACTACTAATTACTCAAGATTACCTTCCTACGTTGGGGGGAGAAAAACCCTGTGCAAAGAGGAAAAAATTCGGTGGGTACCAATAAAAAGTGACCAAGATGAGTAATGTGCACATGGGATAGAGAAGCCTGTCTGAACAGATACAGAAAAAAGACCACAATGAAAAGGGTAAAAAAATGTACTCAAGAAAAACAAGCTGGGGTGGGGGTAGCATGATGTTGGGATATATATGGAAGAAAGATGCACAAATTCCTTTTTAATTAGAAACTCAGTACATGCTGTGGCCATCTGGCTAATACACTACTGAAAGGGATTAAACACATCCTTAATCATGTGTCACAGCCTCTGAACGTTTGGAAACACCACCTTAAGGCACCATTAGGTATACTGCCAAAGTTAAGTTAATCTAGTTCCCTTTCCTCCCTTCATTTTTGGCTAGGGGAGTTAGAGTCAAATCTGCATCTAAATAATCCTAAAAAGGTTCAGTGATTTTATATTGCTCTATAGCTTGCCAGCCCTGGGATTTGATCAAACAATTTCCCATTGTAATAAAATATAATTTTGTTGAACATCATGTCACTGAAATTTTTTAAAATCTAGTTTTTTGCTTATCAGATTTGGCATTACACAATTTAGACAACATGAGCTTGGGCTTGACATTTTTTTCGCTTTTAGAATGCCACTTCACTTTGTAACAGGCAGAGGGTGGCATGCGAGAAGGCAATTATTTGACATTTTTGCTACTGATTTTGAAAGTGCAAAGTCTTGTCTTTGCCTTGCATCCCTCCCTCTTTGTTAACTGTTCTTCTAAACTCTAGCAATATAGCAGACTCGGCTTTTGGCAATACAATCTTCTCATCACAGACACAGAAAAACGAAAATTTCCTAGTAATGAGAAAAAGGATGCTTTTTATCGTTCCTGCCCGAATGTCTTGAATCAAACAATTCGCAGAGAAAAACACTGACATACCACTCGGCAAAGATCTGGGAAAACTCAAGTGAACTGTTAGCCACAGGAGAGATGAAGTAGAGGGGGACGCTGGAGAGGCCAGCTGAGTCGATGTACTGATACAGGCATTCCAGGAGGTCATAGATCACTCCAGAAGGGTAGCAGGGCACCAGCACGTTTCCTCCATTCCGGACTGTCAGAGCTGGAGAAGTTGAAGCCGGAGAGGGAAAAAACAGCATCAAAATAAAAGCGTTAGAACGGTAAAATGCGACCCTTAATACTCGTATTTCTTTTGTCATCCTCCTGTTATTATAATTCACTCACACATGTGATAATCTACTTCTTTGGAAGAACAGCCCCAAAGTAGGGAACTCCAGAGGCTGATGGCTGATTTTTTCATCATTGTCTAATGTAGGTCCCTGGGGATAGAGTGTGCAATAATCAGAGTTTAGGCTTTATTTTACTTTATTTCTTACTGGGACAATATCTGTCCCAAAGGGTTTTACAGGTTGCGAGGGGCAGCTGAACTTCAGGACAGAACCTCCAAGCTCCTTCTCTTTTTAGGTCCTGCTAAAAAATTTGCTGGAATTGTCTCTGTTCAATCTCTGACTATGGTTGAATGACCTATAAGGAAACAGGCCAAGTTTTTCCTTTTGACTCATTTTAAAATGATATTTTCTTTCATTAATGCTAGTTTGTAGGAAAATTCTCCATACTTCTAATACTTATCAAATGAGGAATTGTAATTTATGGGTTATAATTATATTAACTGGCTTAAAAAAAATCAAAGTGCCTACTCAAATTTGTTTTCACTTAGTTTCCAAGCAAATTGAAAAAAAAATGGCTTTGGGGTACAGAACCTGAAGTCACTGATGCCTGAGATCCTCCTGGTTCCCAAATCTGATGTACAGGTTCATCTAGACACCATCACTTGAGTACTGTGGACTTGCTATTCTGAAGTATGGTAGAGTAACAAAAGTCAACATCATTGGTCGTGGCTAAAGAGCCTGCTCCGTCCTACCTTTGTCCCAAGCTATAATAGGAGCACAGGAAAGCAACTACAACCTTGCTGGGCCTCAGTTTCCTCATCATTTATGAAAAGAATGAATGAGGATCAGTGATTTTCAAGTTCTAGTTTGCATGAAAATTGCCAAAGAACGAGTTGAAAATGCAGTTTTCCTTTTCTTCTGCTTCTCTCTTCTACACAGAGATTCTGACTGACTAGGTCTCTTACAGGGCCCCCAAACGTGCATTTTAAATAAGTAATCTCACTGATCTTGAGGCAGGTGATTAGTGGACCCTACTTTGAGAGACAGTGGATTAGCTTTAAGGTTCAAACCTAAAGTTTTTTGAGTCTATGATTCTAGATTATAAACCTACCAATCAACCAAAGAGTCAATCTGAGATTAGTCCAATAATTTTTCCAAGGTAAGAATAATTACTTTGGTTTGATAGCAGCAAAAAACCAAAAAGATTATGATTATTAGGATTATTAAGTGAAACTTCAAAAGACAGTGCCTCCCATGTAAACATAAGAAGGTGACCATTTCTCCTACAGCAGAGGTAATACAAGACCAAGCTCCTCTTTGGTAACTGAATACTTGTGTAACCCCAACATTCATAAGTTGTAACCCTAACCTGGAATGCAATATTAAGAGGTAGGGCAGTGGTCCCCAACCTTTTTGGCATCAGGGACCAGTTTCAGGGAGGACAGTTTTTCTACAGACAGGGGAAGGGGGCAAGAGGGAGGATCATCAAGCATTAGATTCTCATGAGAGTACGAAACCTAGATCCCTCGCATGTGCTGTTCACAACAGGGCTCATGCTCCTGTGAGAATCTAATGCCACCACTGATCTGACAGGAGACAGAGCTCTGCTCACCCGCCGCTCACCTCCTGCTAGGAACCAGTACTGGTCCATGACCCAGGGGCTGGGAACTCCTGAGGCAGGAACTCTGGGAAGTAATTAGGATTAGAGGAGGTCATAAGGGTGGAGCCCCAGGATGGGATTCGTGTCCTTGTAAGAAGAGGAAGAGACACCGGAGCTTCCTCTCTTCTTCACGTGAGGTCACAGCAAAAAGGTGGCCTCTGAAGGTACAATGAAGGCCTTCCACAGGAAACAACCAAAAAAGATTTTATTGATATAGTCAAAGAGGAATGAATGTCTTCTAGGTAGAAAACACTCCACAAGTCTCTCAATTTCGTCTTTCCCCAGAGGAGGAAAAACCAAACAAAAAACAACCAAACAGTAGGAGAATAAAATATACCTGTTTGTTGTATCGCTGTTGCGAATTCAGAGTACAAGTCTTTTCTGTGCTATTATTTGCAAAGCAAAGATGTGACTCTTCCCTTTTTGACAACTGCTATCCTTCCCCCAGCCAAGTCCCACCGCAAAGCAAGGGGTTAAAGAAAAATTATCTGTAGGAGAATGTTAAGTATTTGTTGTATAAAGTGCTAACAATTCTGATTTATTGTTGCAACAACCATTCTTACTCACCTTCAGACTTAAGTGACTTCAGAATTGCTCTTATTGACAACAGTAGGCTCTGAAGGAAAGGGTGGAAGTAAATGGGGGCGGGGAGGCCCCAAAAGGGGCATCCGAGGGGTAAACGTGAAGGGAAGGACAGAGATATTATGGAAGCAAGGGGTGGAAAAGCGAACTCCAGATATATCATCCAGTTTAAGATTTGAGACGGCCACGTACCCAGGTTGCTGCAAAACTCTCCCACCATGCCGTCAGGGTTTGCAGTGGGAATCTGGGTGAGCCCGGTCAGAATAAGAACATCGCTGTTTTTGAGAGACGCTTGGTCCATGGGCTGAAAAACAACAGAGAACTATGTTTAGTAATTTAAAAAGGAATGTCATCTACAAATAGTGAAGGAGCCAGAGAATAGAGACATTGCTTTTTCTATGTCTCACCCATCACTGAGTTCTCTTACCTTCTCTAATGAAAAGCCCGTCCTTGACCGTCAGTTGCCTAAGGGGGTTGGGGACCCACGGGAGGAGGCACAGGGAGCTTTATGAACAAGTTCTACATCTTCACTGGGTGGTGATGATATCGTAGCAAAAGTCACGGCGTTGTACATTTAAGATCTTTGCGTTTTAATATATATACATTGTACCTCAATTAAAACAAAGCATCTCATATTTCTTTGTATTAATGCTATCTGACACATATCACCGGTGGCTCTCAAACTTGAGTGTGCATCAGAATCACCTGAAGGGTTTGCTCACACACGGATTGCTGGGTCTACTCCTGGAGTTTCTGATTCAGGTCTGAGGTGGGGCCTGAGAATTTGCATTTGTAACAAGTTCCCAGGAGACGCTCTTGTTGCTGGCCTGGGGATCACACTCTGAGAACCACTGAATTGTATAATCTGATTCTCAAAATAACTCTGTGGAGTACAGGCGATAAGTGTACGTTACGGGACTATGAAAGTTGGGATTACCCTAAATCCTAATGGCAGAGAAGCCATGAAGAATACCAGTTCCATGACCAGTTCCATGACCTTGGCCAAGGCTCTGAGCTGGGTTTCCTACACAATGGGGCTATTTCTCGACTTATTTCCCTTAGATGACTTCTGCGAGTCTCAAGAGCTAACACGCTGACCTTCTTGTGAAACGAAATCCTATGGCACACTGCTATGTGATCCTCAGGAGGTTGTGTTTTTATCTTTACACAGCACAACTTGAATTTAATCTTGACTGTTTTCAGAGCATTTCCAAAAAATACTCCCTTTTCTACATAAATCAGGATTCGAACTGAAACAAAAATGAAGGCCCATGGACTGAGAAGCTAGAGAGCTCATTCCTGTTTTCATCTTGTAGCACATCTTTTCCTTACCTCCACTTAAGATGTCCATTGGAAAGTTAGAAGAAAGAAGTCAGCGGCCAGTTTACTAAGAAGGCTGGCTTATGCGTTTTCTCTGTTCTACCCTGTGAATTCTCCAATAAAGACATAAAATTCCAAATAGTAGCAGGGCAAAGTGCCACCATCTGGATTGTTCTGAGTATGTATGCCTTTTGAGGTATTTTCCTTTAGTATTTTATAAAAGCATAAATATGTGGGCTTCGTTAGATTTTTCTTTTTTCAACAAGAATGAGCTTAAGCTGGGTGGATTACTGGTAGCTCACACCTATAATCCCAGCACTTTGGTAGGCCAAGGCATGAGGATCGAGTGAGCCCAGGAGTTGGAGACCAACCTGGGCAACATAATAAGATCTCATCTCTAAAAAAAATTAAAAAAAAAAAATTGATTGGGTGCGGTGGCTTGTATCTGCAGTCCCAGCTACTTGGGAGGCTGTGGTGGAAGGGGTCACCTGAGCCCAGGGGGTCGAGGCTGTGGTGAACTGTGATCATGCTACTGTACTTCAGTCTGGGAGACAGACTGAGACCTGGCAACAACAACAACGAGCTTGAAAATTATTTTTTAAGTAACAGGATTGTGGTCATACACTTTATAATCGAAGCGGTTTTATACTCTGGAAAACACTTCTTAAATATGGACACAGAAAAGTCTAGTGGTAAAGATGACAACTATATATGAATAGCTCCTAATTTCTATTTGCACAGATACATACCAATGTGTGTGAAAGCCTTTTCTCTGCTCGGGCAGAACTGATCTATCTACTTGTTCTTCTCCAACAAATACATATGCATTCGCTGTTTCCACAGAAGAAAAGAAGGGAAGCAAAGTATAGTGGTTTTTAGTAGCAGATGTGTAACAAGCTTGGATTGTTTCTTGAGTGCATGCATCAACCGGAAAGAAATCAGAACGGTGACAAAAGGGACCAAGCATTGTTGGGTAGCATATTTAGCCAAAAATGACAATGATTTTACATGTACCTTGTTAGAATAAACCAATAATAGGCCCCAGGGTTGATGGGGGTTGGGAGTCTTCAGAGGGCCCAGGAATGCCCTGAAATGGCATAAGCAATTCTGTGTGTCCTACGTACATTTTCCTATTTGTCATACAGAGCCATGAACCAAAAACATTAAAAACTACAGATCCAGATATAAAAATATGACAAGGAACAAATCCTGGCCCTTAAAAAAATTCTCTTTGAGCCTCGGCCATCAGCATCTTCTTCCTCTGAAAACTAAACGCCCACCAACAAACAGAGGCAATACTGCAATGTGAATACCGCTGAATTTGAACAGTTATAAGATACTTCATGATCAGGTTAGACTGGATGGAAGCTCGTAATTTTAGCTCTATAACTCAGAGACATTTCTCGTTGGTTCTCAGGGCAACTGTAAAGAAGCAGGCTTAAAAGCCTTTTTAGTGACACTCTCCAAACCAAGCTGACACCTCAAACATCTCCATTTCACCACCAAAGGGCAAATGTATAGATTACTGGTATCCATGGCCACTCACTGAGTGCTGCAAATGGGAACATTCTGTTCAAACACACACACGCACACACACATACACACAAATCCATCTTGTTCAAGTATCTACTAAAAATACTCTACAAAAGCTGATAGTCACAACAAACTTGGGAAATGCAATTTTGAGAAACCCTAGGCCTAAGAATGCTACGGCCACTGTGTTGGTCCCTGATGGTTAATTTATATTGAACCCTTGGCACAAGGCATGAGACAAAGAAGACCCAGACTGTAGGCTCTAAAAACTTACAGTCTAGTTGAGTAATAAAGAAAGAATTAGCTGGGTGTGGTGGTGCATGCCTGTGGTTCCAGCTACCTGGAAGACTGTGGCAGAAGGACTGCCTGAGCCCAGCGGGTCAATGCTATGATAGCCGTGAGCGTGCCGCTGCACTCCAGCCTGGGCGACAGAGGGAGACTCCAACTTTAAAAAAAAAAAGAGTTTTTCAAAAAGTCATAGAAAATACCATGCAAATTTTAAGAGTCTGCACAAATGCCAAGAGGAATGCTGACTAGCTAGGCCAGGCCGATCGAGGTCAGAAAGCTATGACTTTTTGACAGATCAAGTTTTGTTTCCAGCTTTCTCTTCTTCTTTGGCTAAGGAACTTAACACTCAATCTCAGACAGCCCAGGCCACTCCCTGATGTCTCTCCCTTCCCCCTACCAAGATGTCACTTCTGCATGTGCCCCGGGTATCCAGCGCTTTCTATCTCAGCAGGAATCACACCCAGTCATAACTGCCTATGTATTTGTCTGTGTCTCCCACAGGAACTTGGGGCTCCCTGAGGACAAGAACTTGTATCCCACTGCCTAGTAAAATGCCTGGCACATAGCAAATACTACATAAACATTAGCTGAACAAATGAATACGTAAAGAAGACGTGGTCGGGTAGAAACTGTGATATTTTCACACTGGGAAGCAGTACACTCGAAGTCAGGCAGGTGAGAATTAGCATGTCCACTGCAGGAAGGGCAGAGGGCACAGGGCAGGGGAAGACAGCCTGTAGATGCCAAATGAATTTACTCTGTTAGAATGGAAAGCCTACCTTGGGGCCGAGAAAAGAGATTAGGAAAAGAGAGAAAGTGTAATCAGAAAGGGGCCAGAAAGGTCAGAATCATGCTGACTGACAGAATGGGCAATAAGGAGTCTGAAGCAGGGAAATGACATTCTGGCAACAATGATTACAGAAGATAGCTGGAGGAGGGGGTGAGAGCAAACAGAGGGAGAACTCTTTTAAAGCCCCTACAGCAGCCCACACACAAAGAGAAGCAAATTGTAATTTCATGGCAATTGAGGAGTTGGAAGAAGCAGACCTACTCGCCTGATCAGTTGCACCCTGCAGAAAAGTTCTGAAAGTATACATCTTCTTCCCCCTCGAAAACAATTAATAGACATCTGGGAGTGGGCTGGATATATTAGGGCAAAGGAAAGGCAAGACTTTAAGATGACTCCAAAATGTGAAGTCAGAGATGCAACCTAAGGGAAATTTGAAAGATGCGCCGATGTAAAAGACTAAGGAGGCAGGAAGTCCAGGGTTGGCAAGCTGCAAGAGTTTTGGGGCTAGCTAAATGCACTTATGCTGAGAATAAAAGATAAAGCGACGGAATGTGGAGTCTGTGGAGATCTGTTGAGTTCCTTCATCTTAGTAGCTAACAGAGATGTCAGTTTAGACAGGGAGGAAGGAGCAGCAGGTCTAGCACCAAGGTGGGCCCCACAGGTTAACGGGAAGAGGAACAGAGAAGAGTAGGACTAGTGCAGACAGGAACGTCCCTGTCTGTGAAAATGGGGAGGTTGGAAAAGATGACTTGATAGGCAAATAGAGTCATAAGAGGAAAACAGTAACAATAACGACCCTATTCCAGAAGCCTAGACTACAAGGAATCTCAACAACCGATTGATCAGCAGCATACAGTACAGATGTGAGATGCCGCGAAAAGTGGGAAAAGTCAATCCGGCCAGAAGTCGATCGCTGTAGAACCAGAGATGGGGATTTCTCAGAACGTGAAACCAGATCCATGGGGTAAAACAGGGAGAAAGCCAGGATGTACAAGACTGAGTTGAACTGGGTGTACAGGAGAAATCTTATCACGCATAAAATAAGAACAAAAACACGAGTCAGGTGATGAGGCTGAGTAATCTGAGGACCTTTTTTCCACATGACAAACCTTTGGATTTGCTTAAAGGCAGAGAAGAAAGAATTGGTGAAAAGTTAATGACTCAGTCATGTATAATTCTTTGATGAAAGAGAGGAAGAAATACATTTGGGACCATCATACTTAGCCTTCCACATCCAACTCAAACCCACTGCCCCAGCTCCCTAGTTGGAAGTAATGTACCCTCCTTCTGAATTCCAGAGCACTTAAGTGACTTTCTAATAGGGAACTAACCACTTGCACTCTGGAGAAAAGTTCTGTTATGTATACATCTTCTTCCCTTATGACAACTTCTGTAAATGCAGTATCTACCTATTCATGTTTCTCGTACAGCCTAGCGTACTCCATTGCTCAAAGGAGGGGTTTAGGAAATATCACTGACTACATGAGGGACTGAATGAATGAACAAATACACGGATGCACTAGTGTGCATTATCTTTGAGAGAAGGAAATATTCTGCTGTAGAGAGAAGCTGTGCGGCCTGATAAGACAAACCAGACAGCAAGTGTGGAAAGAACCGGGTGGGAGTCTGTCTGGCAAGCTGTCTGCCTCATTGCTTCCCAGGATGGGCCCAACCTCCTGTCCAATCCACGGTCTATTAGTAGCTCAACTTCCCTGCCTTCCCCACCCCTAAAGATATTAGGTTTAACTTTTACTGTAGAGGTTCCAGATCAGAGCAAATTACTACAGAAACAACAAAACTCTGGGGAAATTCCAGGGGAAGAAAACAATATAAAAATAAAACAGAACTCCTTTGGTTCTAAAAACTTGATTCAAGGAATCAAAATTCAAGATATTTTCTTTACTTTTAAAGGGAAGAATCTAATTTACTACATTGCCACAGTCTTTCTGATCTCAAGGAAACAAATCAATAGGAGTGCCCCCTGAACTCCAAGGGGAGAAGGTCCAGGAAGGGAGGCAGAGGAAATGTGTCAGCACTGGAAGGCCTTCTAACACTATGGGCAAAAAGGAATTCCCACAGTGAATAAAACACCATAAGCTCAGGGAATCACTGAGTAGAAAATGCCAAAGAATTTTGTATTATTGCATTTCTTAAAAAAATGCTTCCCTAAGTTTTAAGCCAGAGTTCTTAACCTGATAAATAACAACGGGCTTCTGAGAACTCTCTAAACTTGGGATCTCCAGAAACAAAATGTGAAGTCTTGTGTAAATGTTTTATTATTATTTATTTATTTATTTTGGAGTAGTTCCAATCAGATTCTCCCCATCAGGCTTTTGAGTTCGTGACCCACAAAATATTCCAAGGCAGCAGTGCCCATATGGACTCCTTCCTTTCAAATCATCTGTGCTCTCCGTCTGCCTCATAGCTACCAGAAGCCTAACAAACTAGAGAGCCACCTGTCCTAGCCTCAAGGCCAAAAGTGAAATGGGAAGCAAACTGACTGGCTGGGCTTGGTCTTCCTAGTTTATTCTAGACCAGAGACCAAGGTGTTGAGAGACTTTCCAGGCCTTCAGATGAGGGGTGAAGGGGTAGTCTTTCTTGGCAGTCCCAAGAAAGGTGAGAAAAGATCAAAACATTAAACGAACTAAACCTAGACACAAAAAAATAAACACTACCAATAGTAACAACAATGAAATAATCTACTATGCACTACAATTTTCCATCCTTCAAGTCTTAACCTTGTAAGGATATCAGAGTCACAAACTAGATCAGTTTCTAAAACTAACCAAATGTCCCCATTGCCCAGATATATGGCGCTTTTGCTATACTATGCTGGGGATTTTCACATCTAAAATGTAAGTCTTACTCCTGAAGTCAGGCAGAATAGCCAGGAAGCGATGGAAATAATAAGACTACTAAATTGTCTCTTCAAATAATCATAATACAAAATTGAGTATTCAAACACGGGTTCACAAGCCACAAGTAAATCCATCAATTTGATTTCCACAGTCAGAAAGGCTTTGATAATCAAAAAACGATCACTAGTTATTGCCAATGCATTTATGGGATCTTTCCAATACCTTCTGATTATTTTGCTGTGTTAGTGTTATCGTTTCTAAATTGTGTCCTGTGCCCCCTTTTGGGCAGAATGCACAACTGTTTGGAAAAAGTGTTTTTCAAAAGAAAAAAGTTTTAAACAATTTAAACGTCCAACAGTAAGAAAAGAATTAAATATTTTATGGCATAGCCACATGAGAGAATTTTAGGCAGATATCAATTACCATGCGGTAGACTCCTTGATGACCTAAGCAAAGTTCGCTGCGTAGTTCATCAGAAAGCAGAGAACAGTTATCTCTTAATATTAGGATTAGTGTAATTTTTTCTTTTTCTCCGAGATTTTAATATTTTCCAACATTATTACAACAAATACAGGCTAATTTTCTAATCAGAAATATAAGAAAATAATATTATTTCAAAACAAAAGAAAAACTCTATCACGGTTCCTGACAAGACCGTGAACAGCACAAGCTGTGGGCATGCTCCCAGAACCTAAGCAGAGAGAGAGCTCAGAAGTAAGAGCACCAGACACATTTGAGAAACTAAATGAAAATCGGGAATAGAGACAAAATGGCAGGCAAGAGACCAGGGGCAGGCAATAGCTTTTATTGTGTGGAGTACAGGTCGGATACGAACTTTCTGTCCTTTTTCTTCCTCCAAACTACTGGTGGTGGCAGACTGTGGCCTGCTCCAACATACCGCAAGGAAGTAAATGCCAGACCAGTGGGATGAGTGTTAACAGAAGGTGCAGGCAGACCTACGCTCCTTGCTCATTCTTTTATACCACAAGGGTGAAGCTGACAAGTCAGGGAGACATATCTGGGAAAAGCAGTGTCTGAAGCAGAGGTGCAAGAGTACTTCCCTGAGAGTCAAGCATAAAGAGCTCCCTGGGAATCAGACAAGAACACTGGAGAATGCAACACCTATTAAACACAGTAAGCTAAAATCTACTCCATATGGAGAACTGATGAACCAGACGGAATAGTATGATATGCATAAAGATGTCCACAAAAATACACAGGGGAGATAAAAATGGGTAAGTACAAGGAGACCACTGGGAAATACTGTGTATGAAATGCCGTGGCTGAAATGAAGAATGTAATACATAGGTTGAAGGGCGGTAGGAATATAATCAAAGAATGAATGCAAGAGCTGGAAGATGTTTTCAGGGGGTTTCAAGGAGATGGGAAATACAAAAGAAAAGAGATATGGAAAACACAGAAGTAGCAATATCTACCTACTAGAAATTCCATAAAAATAAAAAAAAATCAATCAGAAGGAATAATTATAAAAACACCGAATACTTTTTTAAGTTAAAGGAAGACCTCAAGAGTACTACATTAATAGAAAACACACACATTTAAGACAAATCATCATAAAACTTAAGAATACTGAAAATAAAGTGAAAATTCTAAAAGCGGATCCTATATTCAAGGAACACATATCTGAATGGCTCCACAGTTCTTGAAGCCATTTTTCACTTATGAATATAGATGATAAACTTCAGTAAAATACTAACAAGTCAATTCCAGGAAGATATTTCAAAAAGAATAAATTGTATTCAAGGAAGAATTATCCCAGGAATACAAAGATGGGTAATTGTGAGAAAAGCTATTATTGCAATTTATGACATTAATGGTCTAAAAGTAGAAAAATCACACATGATCTCATAAACTCAAAAAAGCCTTTGATAAGATGCAACAACTATATTTGACTTAAAAAAAAAAAAATCAAAAAGTGAGGAACAGAGGAGAAACTCCTTAACTTGACAAATACAAATGTATAGCAAGCGTCAACAAAAGTTTTTCCCTTGACAATCTGGTATAAGACAAGCATGCCCACTATCATCACTTCTGCTCAACATGGCACTACAGAACTTAGTTATAAGATGAGAAAAAGAAATGAAAGATATAATGGTTACTTCTTTGCAAGATAACATAATCACCAAGAGACGAATGTTAGAACTAACAGCTCGGTATGGTTGCTGAATATTGCATCAATTAAAAAAATCAACACTGAGACCTTGTGCTCAGTAAAGGCTACTTCTCATTCTTTTCCATTTGAGATACTGTACTTTTTGGACCTTAGTTCTCCTTAACTCTCCAACCATCCTTATACAAGACTATTTTTCTTCCTTCTACACTGTTCACTGGTAAATGTTCCCTACAGCTCAGTCTCTGGCCCTCAGCCAAAGAATTTACATACTTTAAAAACTGTGATGACTCTCTAATTTGTCTCCAGACTTGCCTTCACATCCAAATTCCAGCCTCTTATTTCCATCTAATGTTCTCTCAAAATCTTATACATCATACCCACTACCCACTTCTGAAACAAGCAGTCCCTCTGCCAACTCTTTCCTGTGTCAAGTGGATTATGTCATTATAACCACTCTCAAGGTCACCCAGACATGAAATCTTTAACTTTTATTCTTCCTTCCCTGAAGACAGTGGGCATTCAACAAATGTTTCTTGAATTATAGGTCTGCCGTTGTTTTTCCATCCTTATTGCCTCAAGCTTAATGCAAAGCTTAATTCCCTCACGTTTATTAGATAGCAGCCTGTGATATTCTTCCCAGTTAGTGAGGATTCCACTCAAGTAGATGAGGGGTTAGCAAACTGTTTCTGTAACATTTAAAGAAGAAATATGGCCGGGCTCGGTGGCTCAGCCTGTAATCCCATGCCTTAGGAGGCTGAGGTGAGTGGATTGCCTGAGCCCGCGGGTTCGAGACCCGCCTGGGCAGGCGAAACCTCATCTCTACAATAAATCAAAAAAAATTAGCCGGGCGTGGTAGCGCATGCCTGTAGTTCCGGCTACTCGGAAGGCTGAGGCGGAAGGATCGCC
>CAUYQG010092818.1:0-10247 GCA_963574415.1 Tarsius wallacei
TACAGGCTGAGCCACCAAGCCCGGCTATCTTTTAGATTCTTTAAGAGACTACCTCAAAAAAAAAAAAAAAAAATAACCTAAAAGATATCGGGTCCAGTTTCATAAATATAGTTACAAAGTTATTTACTCTGCAAGTAAAAATAATGTCATCATGCAGGAATATGGCCATTAATATTAGTCATATTTCTGTTTAATTATTTTCCAATTATGATTTTTGTTATTATTTATATACTCTTAATGGGCATATTAAAATAATAAATGAAATTAATGAATGCATTTTGGCATTATAATCATAAGAGAAAAATTAGGCTATTAAAAGTGTTCTAGGATTTTAAAATAATTTTTTTCTCTTTCAGTTCTTATACCTAAGGAATGAATAATTCAAAGTTATATTATCTAATAATAATATCACAAATATCCTTCATGCTTGCATTATTTAATCTGCCTGAATAAATCTGTCACTTTTAATTAAGTGCTCAATATTTTAGCATCATCAATTATTTCCAGCTAGTAATACTTTGCTGTGTAAAAACTATTGAACCAATAGTGTCACACAGCAAAAGATTATACTGTACAAATTTCAGATGAATTTAAAGAACAAATGGTTGAAGCACTTAATATAAGATAAACTTGGTATGAAATGAAAACTACAGAAAAAAATTAGAAATCAGTATTACTTCCCCTAAACTGACACCTAGTGCTTATGTATAAATAAGCAAATAGAATTACCAGTATGCAAGCCAATCATACAATGGCAAATGTCATTTAAAATATCATATTATCTGTATGATAGTTCTGTTTCTCTTATAATCTTATTTAAAAGCTATCATTAAAACAAAAATTTGAAATATGTTGAGGAATGTAATTTTGAAAAAACAATAAAAACTAATACTTCTGTCCACACTTTGAATTTGATGACAATTAAATTGCCCTAAATATAATTGTCATCTATGAATAGATATATTATCATTTTCCTCCTATGATTCACTTCTACATCATATGAAGTCCTAGTTTTTTGTTTGTTTGTTTGTTTCTTTCTTTCTTCATCTGAGTTGGTAGTCATAGCTCCAGGAGTAGAGAGCAAAAAACCTAGTAGTGTCTGTAAAGGTCAACCTTAGTCATAGATAAAGGAGATGGACATCTGTGGATTATTATTTCAGAGGCCTCAAGAAAAGTTCCTGTTCCCAAAATATCTTCTCACCAGTTCCAATGTTTATTCTATAAGATACATTATTTTACCTCAGTTAGGTATAAGACTAAAATTAAGAGTTCTCCAAAGACACGACACTTTTACTTAAATTTACAGCAATATTTACTGTCAAAGCTATTCTAGATAGAAGGAGAATGTAGGTAGAAAGATAGACAGAGACAGAGCAAAGTATAAAGATCCTGGGTCCCCAATGTGGAGGGAGTTGGTGGGAGATTGTGGCAAGTTCAGGCCTAAGGGCACAGTCCTGGGTTTAAATTACTTAGCCTCTGTGAGTCCTAGAATAAACATTTGCAAAATGAGCATCCAAAAAATGCCTAACCTAAAGTATTTATTTATTTATTTTGGAGGGAGGGTGAAATAGAAAATTAAATGAGTAAAATAAATTTGTACTATGTAAAGTGCTTAGCTTAGTGCCTAACACATAGAAGGCACAAAATGATGTTAGTTGCCATAATTATCCTTGTTCCTGAAAGTAAACAGAAAAATTCTCATTGAAGATAAATCAGGTATACATGTCTGTATGCCTGGAAAAATCATGAAAGAATGTTAATCAGACTAGAGGCCGTTTAAGATTGCCCCTACCATGAGACTATCTGGTCCTTCGTCCAAATAGTTATGCACCTAGTGATACCACTAGTTCAGAAAGCCATTCTGCAACTATGCTGGGGTGAAAGAAAATGGCATTTTGCCCTGACTTCTCATGTAAACCTGCAGAAGCTTGTATTCTCAGGGACAATTCAATTTGATAAAAGTTATATGTTTGACATATGGAATAGAATATCAGACAGAGTGGTTCTGGTTCAAGATGGCTAACTAGAAGCAGTTAGTGGGCACTCCTCTCAGAGAGGGACTTAAATAGCAAGTAAACTCTAGCTCTTCAGGTGGATTGTCTGGGAGAGCACACTAAGTTCACTAGAGAAGCAACAGAAACCACAGAGAGTGAAGAAGCATGAGACCAGGCAACCTGCAAAGCTGGCCCTGCCATGGAACCTGGAGAAGATTTCTAATGTGGGGAAGGGATGACAGGGAAAGAATTCCCAGTGTTGCATGCCTCCACCACAGACCTTTACTATCCTCATCATGAAAGTGCCCCTACAGCCAAATTCTATGAAATGTACAAAGAAGAGCTGCTACCATGCTGCTAAAACGATTCCAAAGTATCAAGGAGAAAGGATTCCTCCCTAAGTCATTCTACTAAATCAATATCATTCTAATATCAAAATCTGGCAAAGCCACAACAAACATATCTATAGACCAATATCCCTGGATGGGGATATATGGCTATAGATGCAAAAATCCTCAACAAAATACTTGCAAACCACATATAATAGTACATCAAAAAGATTATTCGCCATGATCAGGCGAGCTTTATTCCTGGGATGCAAGTTTGGTTCAACATATGCAAATCAATAAATGTAATTTATCTACCACATAAAAATAATTATAAACAAGAATTATTTGACATTGTCATCTAAATAGATGCAGAAAAAACATTCAATAAAATTCAATATCCCCTCATGATAAAAATTCTCAACCATATAGATGTTAAAGGAACATATCTCAAAACAATAAAAGCCGTCTATGACAAATGCACAGCCAACATTATACTGAATGGGCAAAAGCTGGAAGCATTCTTTCTAAGAACTGGAACAAGACAAGAATGTCCCGTCTCATCTGTTTAACAAAGTATTGGATGTCCTAGCCAGAGCAATCAGAAAAGAGAAAGAAATAAAAGGCACCCAAATAGGAAAAAAAGGAAATCAAGTAATCTCCCTTCAAAGATGATAAGACTCTATACCTAAAAGTCTTGAATGATTCCAGCAAAAGACTACTAAACCTGATAAGAAACTTCAGTAAAGGCTCAGGATATAAAAATCAACATTCAACAATCAGTAGCATTTCTATACAAAACAATGTTCAAACTAAGAATCAAGTTAAGAACACAACCCAATTTACTTTAAATCAGGTTGTATTCTTAACTGGATATATCTATCTAATGTATATATATGTATATATATATAAAATATATATGTGAATACATCTAACCAGAGAGGTGAAAGATCTCTATAATGAGAACCACAAAACACTACTGAAAGATATCAAAGATGACAGAAGCAGATGGAAAAAATCCCATGCTTATAGTTTGGAAGAAACAATACTATGAAAATGTCCATACTGTACAAAAATCCAACCAATTTAACAGTGTTATTTTTAATTACAGTGAAATCCCTACCAAATTAACAGTGTCATTTTTCACAGCATTAGAAAAAAAATTTTTTTTTTTGAGTTGGAGTCTCACTCCTTCACCCATGCTGGAGTGCAGTGGCACGCATGCTCACGGCCACCCCGGCGTCGACCTTCTGGGCTCCTGCAATCCTTCTGCCTCAGCCTTCCAAGTAGCTGGAATTACAGATGTGCGCTACCACACCCAGCTATTTTTTATTTTATTGTAGAGATGAGATCTCACCAAATTCCCTGGGTTGGTCTCGAACCTGAGGGCTCAGGCAGTCCACTCGCCTCGACCTCCCAAAGTGCTGCAATTACAGGCTGAGCCACCGAGCTTGGCCAAAAATCAATTCTTAAATTCATATGGAAACAAAAAAAGTACCTAAATATCCAAAGCAATTATAAGAAAAAGAACAAAGTCCGACATATGACATTACTGGACTTCAAACTGTATTACAAGGCAAACTAAAACAGCATGGTGCAAATGCACTGAAGGGGAAAAAAACAAACAGCCCCTTTAAAAAGTGGGCAAAAGACACAAATAGACACTTCTCAAAAGAAGATATATGGGCAACCAACAGACACATGAAAAAGTGCTCAACCTCACTCAGCATCAGAGAAATGCAAATCAAAACCACATTGAGATACCACCTAACCCCTGTAAGAGTGGCCATCATTAATAAAACAAACAACAGATGCTGGTGAGGATGTGGAGAAAAGGAACACTTCTACACTGCTGGTGGGAATGCGAACTTGTACAACCTCTCTAGAAAACAGTCTGGAGATTTCTGAAAGAACTAGAAATTGGCCTTCCATATGACCCAGCAATTCCCCTATTGGGAATATACCCAGAGGAACTCAAATTATTCTACAAAGAAGATACCTGCACATGTATTGCAGTTCTATTCACAATAGCAAAAACATGGAACCAACCATGTTGCCCATCGAAGCAGGACTAGATAAAAAAATGTGGTACATATACACAATGGAATATTATGCAGCCATAAAGAATGACAAATATATGGACTTTGCAGCAACCTGGATGAATTTGGAGTTGATCATACTCAGTGGTTTATCACAGAAACAAAGAACAGAGTTCCATGTGTTCTCACTCATAAGAGGACCTTGAACAATTATAATGCTATAAGAAAGTGATTAGCAGTAATGGGAAACTTTTGGTGGAGGTGGGGGGCAGTATTGGCAGTTGAGGGAAACTGCTAGGGGCATACCTCATTAACAGGGGTACCTGCATGGTCAATGTTTATATACCTAACCCTGAATTGCATCCCACATCTTTACAATAAAAAAAAAAAATCATAGTACTGGCACAAAAACAGGCACATAGAGCAACGGAAGAGGATAGATAAACTATAAATAAAGCTGCTTACCTACAACAAACTGATGTTTGACAAAGATGACAAAAATAAACATTGAGTATAGGGCACCCTGTTTAACAAATGTTGCTGGGGAAACTGGCTAATTATATGCAGAATGATACTGGACTCCTATGTTTCACCATAAACAGAAATGAATTCAGGATAGAGTTTAGGAACTTATGTCTTTGGTATAAGGTAAATAAATTGGAAGTAGACAGGATCTTGCAACAACTGAAACCCTGCTTCCAATTATGCCAATTCCTAGGTGATTGAAAATAGAAACAACGCACAATAGAAAACTACAAGAAACATGCAAGAATTTTGAGACACAAACTTCAAAAATTATGCTTATTGTGGGGGGCCTGCCCCTGCAGGTTTCAGGGGTCCCTGAAAAGATGTAGCGGCATCGGCAATTTGAGAGATAGATATGAAGAAGAGAAAGAAAGAAGCTGGACAACTATTCAATGAGTTGAGCAGAAGCTATTTAATGGAGGTTTCCATGCTCCTTTTATCCTAAATTTTTATGGGTTTAATCACAAGATTTTCACGTGAACACAAAGCCAGGTGGATGAGGGGCATTCCCCACCCACCAGGTGTTTCCTCAGGCATGAGGAAGAACAAACCCAAGATTGTCTTACTGTTCCCCATGCTTGGTTAATGTTCCTCAAAAGTAACACAGCAATCTTTCCCTGATGTCACAATGTTTGTAATAATCAATAGCTTTCAAATCCCTTATACACACAATACCTTATGCAATGACTAACTTATCTTAATAACTTTCTTATTCTATACTAATTAACACCAACTCTAGCTACTATGCTAAAGTTCCAATTGTATGGTTACTATGACAACTCTTAGCAAATACAGCTTAGACCGATTCCTAAAGAATGTGGCCCAGTCCAAAGATCATGCCAGGCTCTCTTCAACACAGCATTCTATTCTGTGAAAGCAAATACCCTAAATAATCACTAACCTAAGACTTAAACAATATATTAAAACTGCCTAGCCTACAATTCTTCTAAGCGTATTGTATAAGCTTAACTCAATTCTACTAGACCAAAAACCTCACACTAATTATAGCTAGAGCCGGTTTTGAAAGAATGTGGCCCAGTCTAGGACACAGGCTGGGTTCTTAGGAATGTGGTCCAGTCCAAAATACATGGTGGGCCACTTCTCGGAACGGCTGATTACAATCTCTTAACAAAATGGCTACTCTAAAATCTTATCCTCTATATATCTATACTAAACTTAAACATTTGATTCTAATACAAAAAGGTTTGCAATTATATTAAGGCTCTCGAATGTGACCCGAATTTGAACAGCTTGTATAGGGGCCAAAACCACAGTTTGTGAGAAATGGGAGCAATGAGTTTCCAAAGTTAACCATGCCTGTCATAGTTTCAGAGCCTCATGCTTAGATCATCAGAGTTCTTTCTGGCTAAATATGCCAAATGGCAAAGGGGGAGGGAATGGTGTCAACAGCTCCCGAACACATCCTAGTGGTCTCGGGGTCCACGGCCCTCCCTGATCCCTAACGCTCAGTGGGCTTCCGTGGCCAGCTCCCAACACTCTGGGGACTCTCTGGAGAGTAATATAGAGTCCCCAGAGCACAAAGTAGAGAGTTCCCAGACCACAAAGTGGCTCCAGCAGCTGCTAGGGGTCTACCTCAAACCTTGAAAAAGTTTTCAAGTTTGAAAAAAAAAACAAAATTTGGACATTAAATCCTGAGTGTGTCCAAGGTTCCAGGATGGCCATGGACTCAGCTTCATTCTCTGACTTCTCTGATCTCAATATCTCTTGCTCAAACTTCACTAAGTTCTTAACATTTTTTTCTCCTGTCACAGATATGTTTCTTTAAAATAATTTTGTCTCTTCATTTGAATAAAGATGTAATCATCATTAATAGCTTCAGTAACATCTTTTTTACAAAATAGCACTATTGATAAAATTTTAGGTGAAATAATAAATCATTTTCCATCAAGAAGATGAAATCATGCATTCCTAAACTGTTATGGTCAGAGTAACGCTCGGCTGCTCCCCTTTATACCAATAAATCAAAGGGGCATCCCTCAGGAACACTGGGAGTCCCTTTCAGCTTCCAGGTGATCAGTCCCTTGGACCTTTTCCAACTCTCTGATCACTGTTTCTGGGATCTGGGGTGGCTTCAGGTCCACTGAGCATCTGATCAAGCCTTGGGCCTTCCAGAGCTTGTGGAGTCCTTTATGACTAAAATGGAGAGGTCCCTATGAGGCCCTTACATATCCTGGGAGTTGATCTCTGACACCTTTGTGAGCCCCTCAGTCACCTAAGAGGGTATGTTTGTACAGACCAAAGAGAAGAGTGCCTCTTAACTTTGACCCAGACTGAAGTCTGGGTTCATAAAGGTGGAATTCCCTATTCTCTTGAGGGCTCCGCCACCTATATAAATACTACACAAACAAAAGGAGACAGCAACACTAAGGAAGACATAAAGCCACATAAAAGAGATGTGTGCCAATCAAGTTTTCAAAATATGACATGTCCCATCAAACAAAGTATAACAAACGAGCTGGCTTTCTTAGCAAATTCAAATACAAACAAAAGGATATCTCAACAAAAGCACTAACGGGTCATTGGCCCTGAAGAGCCCAAGTGAGAAAGTGTCCCTCATCCCCCTGTGTATTTCCAGGGTTGGCTTACTGAATAAGCCTGTCCGCTTTACAAGATCGGATACTCGGCAAGGCTTTTTTCTTTTTTTTTTTTTTGAGTCGGAGTCCCACTCTGTCATCCAGGTTGGAGTGCAGTGGCATGCTCACGGCTACCATAACCTTGACCTGCTGGACTCAGGCATCCTTCCTCCTCAACCTTCCAAGTAGCAAGAACTACAGGTGCGTGCTACAATGCCCGGTTAATATTTTGATTTATTGTAGGGACGAGGTCTCACCAAGTTGCCCAGGTGGATCTCAAACCCATGAGCTCAGGCAATCCTCTTGCCTTGGCCTTCCAAAGTGTTGGGATTACAGGCTTGAGCCATCTCACCAGGCCTAAGGCCTCTTTCTTATTAAAATTTTTTTAATTTTAAAATTGTGGGGTACAGTACATTTATCGCAGCATTGTTCATAATTGCAAGGCCTCTTTCTTAACTGTTCATTAAAGTTTGGTCGTGGTCAGCAGGACTCCACTCCAGAGAGTCCCCAGAGCACCACCTGGCTCCAGCAGCTGCTAGGGCGTCTCTATCAGGAGATCCCATTGTTTAAGGTCCTACAACACGGGCGCCAATTGTTATGGTCCGAGTAACGCTCAGCTGCTCCCCTTGATACCAATAAATCAAATGGGTGGGGAACTGGTAGAAAGAATTTTATTCCTGTCTGGGCATGGTGGCTCAAGCCTGTAAACCCAGCACTTTGGGACACGGAGGTGAGAGGATTGCCTGATCCTGGGGGTTCGATGGCAACTCATCTCTACAGTAAGAAAAAAAAAAATTAGCTGGGCATGGAAGGTGGAGACAGAAGGATCACCTAAGCCCAGCAGGTTGAGGCTATGGTGGCTGAGAGCAGCATGCCACTGCACTCCAGCCTGGATGACAGTCACATGGTTAACGTATAGGTACTGACAACTCTGGACCATAAAAGTGAAATGTAAAAGCCTAGAGGGTGAGCAGAACCATTTTAGAAAGACCTTGAGTCTGGCTTTGCTCCCTGGATTCAAACTCAGAAATAAACTTCTTCCTACCAGTTCCCTGTCCCTTTGATTTATTTGTATCAATGGGAGGAGACTAGCATTGCTCAGACTATAACAAAACCTTTATATCAGGGATAAGATTTCCTCTTTGCACATGGGTTTTGACTTTTAGAAGGCCACACAATTTCCTGGCAGGAAACAGAATATAATAATTTGCTCTTATCTAAAGTTAGTAGCAGGTGCCTAGAGTCCCAGTTACTTGGGAGGCTAAATCCAGAGGATACCTTGAGGAATGAGCTCAAGGGAAGCCTGGGCAGCATATTCATATCTTATAAATAAATAAATAAACAAACAAATAAATAAGTAAATAGAAACTATCTTACATAAAGTAATACATATTATATGAATAAAAGCGTTGCTTGCTAGGTTGGAATACAATCACTGATTATTGAGGCAGGAAAGATAGCCCTCCTCCAACTCCCTGTCATACCCTGTCTGGGCCTTTTCTTTTATTTTGAGTGAGAGTCTCACTCTGGCGCCTAGGCTGGTGTGCAGTGGCAAACTCACGGCCATTGCAGCCTCGACCTGCTGGGCCCGGGCAATCCTTCTGCCTCTGCCTTCCCAGTAGCTGGAACTACAGACACGCGCCACCACACCTGGCTAATTTTTGTTTTGATTTATTGTAGAGCCGAGGTGTGACCAGGTGGCCCAGTATAGTCTCAAACCCCTGGCCTCAGGCAATCCTCTTGCCTCAGCCTCCCAAAGTGCTGGAATTACAGGCATGAGACACCATGCCTGGCTAAAAATGTGGACTTATTAAAGAAAAGACATGTTTGAAGGGCACAACAGTCAGGACAGCAGCAAGTGTCTGCTGCTTGGACTTGTTCTTTCTTGTCACCAGTGGGAGAGTACTGCAGGCCATAAAACAGTCTCCAGACCGTCAGTCTATAAATACTTGACAAGCAAGCTGACAGCTATTTGTGAACAAGTTCATTATGGTTGTCCTTGGAAACTTGCTGTGTTTCACAGTGAAAGACAGACTGAGAGTGGGAAATGCATCTTTTTATCTTGTTTCTAAACCTTAATACAATGATGAGAAAGTAGAAGCTATGTTTTGGAGAAATGCATACTTTAGATAAAATTAACTTTACCAGAGTTTGTCTTTTCAGAAACAGACTTCCTGATGCCAGAGGTATCTCATAGTGGCAATTAAGCTTGCCTAGAGTAAAGAGAATTTACATGGCCTAAGACATCATACATTGGGCAAGGATTGTAAAAGTCATGAAACTTGTAATTACAAAAGTTATGATCGCTCAGAGGAGGAGCAGGGGGGGATTCAATCTTCCAGTAAATTGGGTGCTATCTACAAGGAAGTCAAGGATCCCCCAAGGTACCCATTGGGAATGCATGAGAGATAGGAGGAAATGCACCCTCCATTAGCTCTAAGGAATGTCCTTCAGGAAGGTGCAGGAGCATTAGAATCCTTGTCACGCCCTTCTCTAGGGGCTATGATAATGTGGCGGATATTAGTGGGTCTCTGTGTCACAGGTTCTCCAAGACATCCACAGTGGTCAAAAAGGAAGTCACAGCAGTCACGTGCAACATTTTCAAGAAAAGGATTTAAGCCAGGACTCTGGGGGACTACGCTGCCACACTCACCTAGAGTGTAGGCCCTCTCCCTGTCGGTGAGGGGTGAGCTTTTCTTAAATAAATCTTTTCTTCTCTCACCTCTGTGTCGCAATTCTTTGCATTTACTCGGATCTCTGGGTTCCCAG
>CAUYQG010092821.1:0-12007 GCA_963574415.1 Tarsius wallacei
CAGCTACTTGGAAAGCTGAGGCGGAAGGATCGCCGGAACCCAGCAGGTCGAGGCTGCGGTGGCCGGGAGCGGCCACTGCACTCCAGTCTGGGCGACAGAGTGAGACTCCAACTCAAAAAAAAAATAAAAATAAAAATAAAAAAATAAAGAAAAAGATGTCTCATTTAAAGAGTGTTGTGAAATTTCATCTTTTTAAATTTTTTACTAGAAAACTGGTATCTCCCGAGGACACTGCTTCCTCTACAGCCTTCTGATGTGGCAATTATGATCTGCCCTACACACTAGTGCCAATGATAAAATACTTTTCTTTAAAGACACTACATCTTTTTACAAACATTTAGCTTATCATGCAAAGTGGAAGTATTTTTATCAACCCCTAGACCATGCTCCCTTATTTAATGAAAAATTTAGTTTTTGAACTACCATTTATTTGCCTGCTACTAACTCTGTTTTACTTTCTAATTCCAATACCAACATAGAATATACTTCTATGTGATTTTATCTCTTTCAATTATCTTGTCCTAAATTTCTATAGTCATTCTTCCTGAATTTTGTCATTGAAAATAAAAATGCGAGCTGCCAACAGATACATGAAAAAATGCTCAGCCTCACTAATCATCAAAGAAATGCAAATTAAAACTGCACGAAAACCGGGCTCGGTGGCTCAGCCTGTAATCCTGCGCCATTGGGAGGCTGAGGTGAGTGGATTGCCTGAGCCTGTGGGTTCGAGACCCACCTGGGCAACTTGGCGAGACCTCATCTCTACAATAAATAAAAAATTAGCTGGGCATGGCAGCGCGCACCTGTAATTCCAGCTACTTGGAAGGCTGAGTTGGAAGGATGGCCGGAGCCCAGCAGGTCGAGGCTGCGGTGGCTGGGAGCGGCCACTGCACTCCAGTCTGGGCGACAGCAAGACTCCAACTCACAAAAAAAAACCAAAAAAAAAACCTGCACTGAGGTACCACCTAACTCCAGTCAGGATGGCCGCCATCAATAACTCAAAAAACAAGATGCTGGAGAGGATGCAGGGAAAAGGGAACACTTCTACACTGTTGTTGGGAGTGTAAACTAGTACACCCTCTGTGGAAAACAGTGTGGTTATTCCTAAAAGATCTAAAAATTGACCTCTCATACAACCCCGGAATCCCCTTCTGTTGGATATACCGAGAGGAACTCAAATATTCTACAAAAAAGATATCTGCACATGCATGTTTATTGCATCACTATTCACAATAGCAAAAATATGGAACCAACCAAGTTGCCATCAAATTAGACTGAATTTTAAAAATATGGTACATATACATGATGGAATATTAAGCAGCCATAAAGAAGGAAAAAATGATAGACCTCTCACCACCTTGGATGGATTTAGAGTCTGTAATACTCAGTGATTTATCACAGAAACAAAGAAATGAGTACCATATGTTCTCACTCATAAGCAGACTCTGAACAATTATCATAATACTATAAGAAAAGAATTGGCAGTAGTGGGATACTGCCGGGTGAAGGACACAACACCTATTCTATTGGTCAATGAGTCTGTTGTTATGCCAGTACCATGCTGTTTTGATTACTATGGCTTTGTAATATATTTTGAAATTCAGTAGTATGATGCCTCTAGCTTTGTTGCTTTTGCTCAAGATTTCTTGGACTATTCTGTGTCTTTTGTGGTTTTTTAAAAATTTTAGGATTTTTTTTCTATTTCTTTAAAGAGTGACCCTAGAAGTTTTGATAGGGATTGCAATGAATCTGTAGATTGCTTTACTTAGTAGAAACATTGCAGCAATATAAAAACCATGCAATCTATTAACATGGCATATCTCTCCATCATTTGTTTCTTCTTTAACCTCTTTCAGCAATGTTTCAAAAATTTCAGTATATTTTTCATCTCCTTAATTAAATTTACTCCTAAATATTTTATTTTTGATAATATCACCAATGGGATTATTTTATTAATTTATTTTTAGGTAGGGAGTTGTTAGTGTAAAGAAACATTAGTGATATTTTTAAGTTGGTTTTGCATTCTGTAACATTACTTAATTTGTTCAACTGTTCTCATAGTTTATTATCATTTTTTTTAGTCTTTTAGTTTTCTATATATAAGATCATGTCATCAGCAAACAGAGACAGCTTCACTTCTTCTAGGAGGTGATCTTTAAGCTGAGTCATGAAGGATGGGGAGAAAGAGATGTGCATATGCAAAGACCCTGAGGAAAGAAAAAGATAAGGCACATTTGAAGAGTAGAAGGAAGGCCAGCCCTACCAGGGAACAAGAGCTAGATTTTTATAAGAAAATGTTTGGAGAATTAGAGAGGAATGGAATCATGAAGGGCCATATTGAGAACAATGTTGATTTCAATCCAACTGTGAAAGTAAGCAATTGGAGAGTTATAGACAAGAGAGATATCTGGTCTACCTGGTCACTGTGTAGAAAACAAGCTATGGAACATGTGTATCTGAAGGGAGCCAGACAGGTTAGGAGGCTGTTGTAGTCACTTTGATCCACAGGTGTGAAAGGGAGCTGGATCACATAACTTCCAAGGTCTTTTACTCTTGTACCATTAGGACGCTGGATATCTCTTCAATGCCAGACTTAATCTGACGGTGGGACAAGGTGCAGATGAGAGGAATTCTGGTGAAGAATGCCATGGAGAAAGAAAGGCAGGAAGACACTTTAGAATAGCCCCAGTGGGCCCGCTGGGTATCCAGCCTTATGCTGCCCCACCACTGGCCACTAGAGGGCAGGTGTGACCATACCAGACAGGGAAAATAAAACAAAAGCGCTTTATGAGACAAGTTTGCAAACTTCTTGGAGGCAGTGGCAAGAAGGAAAATTTTATTGGGAAAGGTGAAGAAAAACAGGTCGAAAGACTTCTCAGACTTGGTGATGAAGCCAGAAAATAAAAGACGCAAATCATAGAAACACAGGATTTTTGTGCCCAAAGAGAAAGACCTCTATAAGAATGAGTCTCTTACAGCAGCAACTTTGGTAAAAGATGAGCCACAGATCAGTCTGAACAGGAGAGTGGACATCTCTGCTTGAGTGTCTCCTAGACACTCCAGATTCATTTCCTTGCTCACCCTCGGCTGAGTTTATGCACCCGAGTTGCCCACTTCTGAGAACAGCACCTCTACCCATCCACTCATACTTCTCTCCTCCTTAGTCTCATGGATTTCAGCCACTGTCACCGCTCCTGTCAATTCTGTTTCCCAAAGCATCCTCAATATCAACCCCTCCTCTCCATCATGCCTACCATGGTCTTGGGTCACAAGTTGCTAAGTATCTCCCTTGCCTATTACAGTAGCCTTGCAATCGAACTCCTTCCCTCCAATCTCAATCGTTCAGTCAACTTTCCACAGAGCAGCTAGAGAGAAGAGAGTTTTGTTAACTAACTACATCTCTGACTCCTATGGAAGCCCCTCAACGGCTTTCCATGTACCCCTAGGATAAAAGACATCACCATAACCCAGAAAGAACTCCAGGATTTGCGCACTGCCATCCTCAATGTTTTCCTTGCTACTTTGACCATGCAAGATGGAACTCCCCCAAGGAGTCATGCTCTTCTGAAAGTCTATATCCTTTATATGCTTTCCCTCTGCCTGGAACACTGTCTGTACCCATGCCCTTCTTCCTTCACCGCCTGGCTAATACCTAGGGAGGCAATGAAACTCAGTAGCTAAGAGCACAGGCATCAAAGGCAGATAGACTATGGTTTCAATCCCAGCTCTGCCACTTACTAATGTAATAGGTATGGGAGTTGGGGCAGCACAGTCAACCTCTGTGCCTCAGTTTCCTCATTGTTAAAATAGGGACAATACTCGGTGGCTCAGCCTGTAATCCCAGCACTTTGGGAGGCTGAGGCGAGTGGATTGCCTGAGCCCACAGGTGCAAGACCAGCCCAGGCAACTTGGCAATACCTCGTCTCTACAATAAATAAATAAATAAAATTAGCTGGGTGTGGTAGCACATGCCTGTAGTTCTCGTTACTTGGAAGGCTGAGGTGGAAGGATCACGGGAGCCCAACAGGTCAATGCTGGTGTGGCCATGAGTGCACCACTGCACTCCAGTCTGGGCAAAGGAGTGAGACTCCAACTAAAAAAATTAAAAATATACAAAGTAAAAAAATGAAAAAGGGATACAAAATAAGGGTCACTTTATACAAATTGTTGTGTGCATTGAAAGAGATGGTAGATGTAACACAGTGCAATGCCTGGCATGTCATGCATCATACATACTAAGTACTATCATTGTTTACTGCTATTGTTTATTCTTTTTTTTTTTTTAGTTGGAGTCTCACTCTGTCACCCAGACTGGAGCGCAGTGGCCGTTCCCAGTCACTGCAGCCTCGACCTGCTGGGCTCCGTCAATCCTTCCGCCTCAGCCTTCCAAGTAACTGGAACTACAGGCGTGCGCTACCACGCCCAGCTAGTTTTTGATTTATTGTAAAAATGAAGTCTCGCCAAGTTGCCCGGGCGGGTCTCGAACCCGCGGGCTCAGGCAATTCATTCACCTCGGTCTCCCAAAGTGCTGGGATTACAGGCTGAGCCACCGAGCCCAGCTATTATTTATTCTTATCAGTTCACATGAGGCTATAGAGAAGATCAAATGAAAGAATACATAAAAATGCATTTCAAACAATGAAATGATTATACAGATAATAATAATAATAAATATTGTTAGTAGTGGCTTTTTTACAACATCACCAGGATGTAGAATTGTTAGTTTTGGCTTAAATCATCACTTGGTCATTATTCTCAGAGACCCTGTGAACACATAGAGCCCCCTACCCTGGGCCTCACGGCACCTAACCATAACAGCCTCAGACTCAGTTCCCTTCTCTATAGGATAAGTAGTCCATAAAGTATGTCAGAATGGTTTCACTTGAGCAGGCCACCATGGAAACATGCCTACTCACGCAGACCCAATTCCTGGAAAACTGAGAGGGTTATGAGGTTTGTCTCTGGGCCTTGTACCACTTCCCAACCCCTCTCAACACCTTACCCCCAAGATCAGACCTTTTGGCAAGACCTTGACATTGGTGGCTCAAACTCAGAGTAGCCTTGGGACATAGGAAATGAGTATTCAAGCACAAGAGACGGTGTCTGAAGAAGAGGCTAGGCCAGACGCTTAGCCCAGAGCACCCACCACATCAACACGGCCATGCTTATTAAAATAACTCTTCCAATGGTATAAGCATAAGGCATAAGGCCTTAAACAATCCTCCTACTTGGTCTTCGAGACTCAATGAGATGACTCCAGTGGCAGATTTGGGGCACCATGACAGGCAAAAGGGAGCTCTTTTGCAAGATCTGGTCATACAAAAGGTTTAAAATCCCACCTTATACCTACATAATATAGACTCTTCAAGTGCAAGCTCCCTCCCAAACCCAGGTCAAGCTCCCTCCCAAACCCAGGTCAAACACCTCCGCAGCCTCAATACTCTGATATTGGACACAGTCAGACAAAGATAGTAAGCCTGAAACTTAAGCTCATGGACCTTGGGACTAGATTGCCTGGGTTTCAACCCACCTCTGCTACCTACCACCTACAAGACCTGAGGAAAGTTACGTAACCTCACTGTGCCTCTGTTTTCTCATCTGTGAAATGAGATATAACAGTACCTACCTCATGGGTTCCTGGGACTTAATCGATGCAAAGTATCTAGAACAGTGCCTGGCACATAGTAAACCATCTGTGTCAGAGGTTGGTATTATTCTGCTTTCTTTTTAGACAGTGTGTTTCCCACTACCAGAAGGTCTGACAGTGTGGTTGAATTCCTGTGTGTCATGTGTCTTTGCACTGACCCTTCCCTTACAGACACGTACGGCTCACCCCTCACCTCCTTCAGGTCTTGCGCAAATGTCACCTTCTGTGAGGCCTGCCCCCAGGCTGCCGCCATCTGGGACTCTGGATCCCACCCGATCTGTTTCCACGGCCTGCATCACCTTCTGTAAACGATACACTGTGACTTACTATTTTCTTTTTGTTCATTTTCTGCTCCCTCTCATAGAATGGGAGCTTTCCAAGCACAGGGACCATCGTCCGATTTCACTGCTACATCCCAAGCACCTAAAACAGCATCTAGCATCTAGTAGGGGCTTAATAAATATTTATTAAGTGAACCTGTTTAAAATAACAAGAACGAAATTAAGCTGTCCTCACTGATTTGCAAAAACGAAACGTGTTATACAGAGGAAAGCAGCTATCACAGTGCCTCACACGTAAACGTAAGTTGAACCCAAACTGGCATAATGCAAAGGAATATTTGATTTCATATTTTAGTGGGGTGTCCCCATGTAAACACACCGAGACAAATTCTCCCTCACTCTCACTCCCTCTTCCACTCGAGTACTCAAATAATTTTGTGTCCCTTTCCCATGAGAAACCAACACTTAGGTAATTAACCCTTAAATGCTAATACCCTTTCTGCTCAAGCAGCAAGTTCAAAAAATTCACGGAGACAACATAACCTTGGTTTCATCAATGTATTGTTGAGCACAAGGAGTGAAGTCTAGGGGGAGGCTGAGAACCTGTAGACCATCACGCCAGCTGCAAAGTTAAGAGGTGCTTTAAAAAAAGGTCCAGAATATATCTGTCCAATCTGTTCCAGCCTCACACACAGGCCTGCTGGCCCTTTCATCCCCAGAGCTCGTTTTCAGCCACAATCCACACAAAAGTGTGAGCTGTCTTGGATGACTTCAAACCCACTCACACAGGTCTTGATCTCCAGAGGATGGCATCACCCCGCTCACAGGTGGGACACCGTGGGTCCCCAGACAAGGAGTATTTTGGCTTTAGGACCAGGATTTGTAGGTGAATGAGTCTTCTGCACCAACTATTCACTCCAGCCCTTGCTGGAGAACACCCCAGGGTGTCACGCGATTTTGTGGGAGAAAGTTTCCTCGAAGTCAGGAGAGGTGAGATTTTTCCATTTATGTGCAACCACCCTCCCAAGCCAAGATTTATGCGAATAGAAAAATGCCAAAACGAAGTTCAAAAAATATTCAAGTAGATGAGCATTTACATTAAGCAAATTAAAACATTTAATGTCCTGAGGTTATAAGGCAACTATAACTGAGTTATCCACAAAACAATCACAAGATTTATTTACAAACAGAATATAAAGAGCCCTGGAGGCAGCTCCAGCCAGCCCTGGTGCCCAAGCTTTGAGTCATCTACTAACCACATCGGCTTGCCTCTGACGTATCGAGATCTTTGGTTGAAGATCATGCCAGAAATCTAAACAGAGGCCCTTGGTAAGCTCAGATCTGGAGCTCCATGGTCGCCTTATGCCCCTCTGTGATTGACTGCTGCTCATGATGGACCCTACTCAATAAGTTATGGTGATTTTTAGCAATGTTAACCTACAGTAAAATAGCACTTTTATTTCTTCTGGTATATTTCACAATATTATTTCTGGACTTTTTCATTCCAAACTGAAGCCGGAGAGGTGCCCACCATGGTGATCACTAGAATGCTGGTCCCTCTGGCAAGATGCTCTCCTAGGGTGAGTCCACCCCACAGGTTCCACGCACATGGCAGGTCTTCCCTCAAGGACAGCTCTTCACACAGTAGCAACTTCTGCTTGGCATGGCCTTTTTCTCCTTTGTGACATGGTTAAGTCTTGTTCTTCTCTGAATTCAACTTCTGCACCACTCACTCAAGATGGCCTTCTGAACCACCCCCCGCACCACCCTCCAGGCTAGGTATGATTCCCCCAACTCTAAGGATGTGTTTCCCAAACTCTAAGTCTCAAACTCTAATATACATCTGAATCACCTGGGGAGCTTTCTAATCAATACAGATTCCCAGGCTTCACCCTCAGAGGCTCTGATTCATAGGCTGGGAAAGTAGCCTTGAGTCTGCATGTTACCAAACTCTCCAAATGACTCATTACAGTTGGCTTATGCATCACATTTTGGAAAACACATCTCCAGACCGGAGTCTCCAACATGGGAAACTTATGCCTTGGAGATTTTCAAGATGATACATTGTAATGCAAGAAAAAAATGAGCCGGGCTTGGTGGCTCAGCCTGTAATCCCGCGCCTTTGGGAGGCTGAGGTGAGTGGATTGCCTGAGCCCGCGGGTTCGAGACCCGCCTGGGCAAGCAAGACCTCATCTCTACAATAAATCAAAAAATTAGCCAGGCGCGGTAGCGCACACCTGTAGTTCCAGCTACTTGGAAGGCTGAGGCGGAAGGCTCGCCAGAGCCCAGCAGGTCGAGGCTGCGGTGGCCGGGAGCAGCCACTGCACTCCAGTCTGGGCAACAAAGTGAGACTCCAACTCAAAAAAAAAAATGATTTAGAGCTGTCATTTCCATTTTTATCTCAACCCTAAATTTCTTTTTTTCATGTACATTTTATGGACACATTAGAAAAGTATTGTCAAGCTTAAAAAAAGACAGTAGAGAACATTATCCCTAACCATGTTGGGTTTACTCAGGAATAAAAACAAAGATTATAATTCGCAATGCATGAAATAGCAAGCCACCAGTGCATTCGGTGAGGGGAGAATAAACGAGAGATCTGATTAGCAAAAGAGATTTGCATAAGCTGCTTAGAAACCAGCCAGGGGAGGGGGGCACACCTCATTAACAAGGGTACCTGCATAATGAACATTTATATACCTAACCCTGAATTGTACCCCACATCTCTAAAATTAAAAATTAAAAAAAAAACAAAAAAGAGAAAGAAACAGAGTTCATTGGTTCCAGAGGTTGTTGTCAGTTCCTTGGTGGAGATACCATTACTGGGGCAAGGGTTCTTCTGAAAACATCTTATCTGAATTGCTGCATTCTTAAAGAATGTCTAGTGATAAGCAGAAGATGCGTGAAGTACAGGAAAGGGTTTTCAGAAAGTCCTCAGAAACAGTTCTCAACTCAGATATGTAAGCACCAGCCTCCTCTTCTTCCTGGCCCCATTATGTCTGGGTCTGACAAAAGTGATTTCATCCTGGTATCTGCAACTTTCACAGTATTCACAATTTATAAATAAATAAATAAATATGCAAATATGCCTATGTGGGGGTGAGCAATTTGTAGTCTGAATTAGTAGCCACAATTCTTTCCTCCCAAGAGCTACAGTTTGCCAGGTGTCTTTGCATCTCTCCCAGTAGAAACTAAGTGGCTCTCCTGCCCACTGACTTTGGGTCCAGTCATGTGACTAGTTTTGACTAATAAGGGAAGACCTGATAGAGTGCACCAGTTTTGAACCACGGGCTAAAGAGATATCACATGTTTCTACTTTCCTCTGGCACCTTTGCCATCACTATGAGCAGAACATGTCCTGGCTGGCCCACGGATCCAAGAGACACAGAGGAGACCTGGACTCAAGCTGCACATCACGGTCACATAGACGAGCCCAACCAAGGCACATGGGCAAAACAAATGCTATCTTTTATGCCATTAGGAATGTTTATTACAGAAGTAACTCCTGGCCAGGCACAGTGACTCAAACCTGTAATCTCAGCACTTTGGGAGGCCGAGGTAAGAGGACTGCCTGAGCCTAGGGGTTCAAGACCAGCCTGGACAACTTGGCGACACCTCATCTCTACAGTCAATAAAAAAATTAGCTGGGCATGGTAGCCCATGCCTGTAAGTCCAGCTGCTTGGAAGCCTAAGGCAGAAGGCTTGCCTGATCCCAGAGGTCAAGGCTGCGGTGGCTGTGAATGTGCCACTGCCCTCCAGCCTAGGTGACAGAGTGAGGCTCCACTCAAAAAAAAAAAAAAAAAGTAACTCCTAACAGTAATCACCGGCTTAGATCTCAGTTTCACTGAGGGCCAAATCTGTATTTCAGTCTGTGTCTATACCACCTTGCAGGCCCTCAGTAAATAATCAAATACATGAATACATGGAGGCTTTCTCTATTTTCTGAGAAAATTCTAATTGATACTCTCTGTGGCCCTGTCTGAAAGGACTAATAATCAACTCACTTTTCTAAAGCCAACTACAAAAGTTGGAGCTCCCCAGATCATCTTTTGTTACCAATGGGACTAAGAGTTTGGTGTCCAAGAGTGCCCCAGGCCCTTGCATAGTCCTCAGGTCAAAATGTCACTTGCTATTACCCCAAAAATAAAATCCTTGAGTGGTACAAGGGCTGACCTTGGCCTGTGTTCCTCTCTTTTCTTTGGCTGTCTATTATACCAGCTCCAGTAATCCAAGGAGACCCCAGTGTCCAATTTCTGCTCTCAAGTTCAGTCCTTGACTGGCGTGCTGTTGCCTGTGGGAGAATCAACTCCTCACCTCCTGCAAGAGCATCTGAGGCCCCTAGAGCTATGGCTATCAAGGGTTGGAAACCCACGCCCTAGCCACTTCCAGAATCAGGACCGAAAACACTCTGTTCCCTCAATCCCTGCCAAAGAAAACCCAGAAAGCATCTGTGTCCTGATTTTGTTAAGAAAACCTGGCTATCGTATACAGCACCAACATCCTTTTTGTTTTCATTCTGTTTAAAAAGGGCACTTCAAAGTAGAACCCCCTCTTGGTAAAGGAATCTGTTATTTTTTCCTCCCTTATTTCCCCCATTGTTTCTTGCCCCCTTTCTTTCTTTCCTGCTTCCTGATTCTGTATCTTTCATTCCTCCATCACATCAGAGTTGCTTTTTCAGGAACCAATTTTGTATCTGAAGCTGACTTGGAAGTTGGTGTTATCTCTTACTGGATACAGAACTCCCCTCTACAGTAGTTCCAATGTCAAGTAAATTGCTATCATTAATGAGGACCTATAAAGTGCCAAGCCCTCTTTATCTATCTATCTATCTATCTATCTATCTATCTATCTATGTATCAATCATTTATCTATATCTGAAATACATCTCTCTGATACATATATTTATTCTAATTCAAGTATTAATTAGAATCTGTAGGTATTGTCATTTCCTTTGAAGCAATACAATGAAAACCTCAGGGTTGTTAAGTTACTCATCTGAGATCAAACAGCAGGACTCAGTTCCTCACATTGCGGTGACTAAAATTCAAAAGTAGACTCTTCAGAGCATCTAGTTCAGTTATCTCATTTTATGAATGAAGAGATAAGAGCTGGACAAAGAAAAATGAATGATTCACTTAACCCTCATAACAATGTTATGAGATAAAAACTACTATGGCTGGGCTTGGTGGCTCAGCCTGTAATCCCGCGGTTTGGGAGGCCGAGGTAAGTGGATTGCCTGAACCCACGGGTTCGAGACCCGCCTGGGCAACTTGGCGAGACCTCATCTGTACAATAAATAAAAAATCAGCTGGGCGTGGTAGCGCGCGCCTGTAGTTTCAGCTACTTGGAAGGTTGAGGCAGAAGGATCGCCGGAGCCCAGCATGTCGAGGCTGTGGTGGCTGGGAGCGGCCACTGCACTCCAGTCTGGGCGACGGAGTGAGACCCCAACTCAAAAAAAAAACTACTATGAACATTATTTCTCTTTAACAGATGTGGAAACTGAGGCATGGGGAGATGAAGTGCCTTGCCCAAGGCTGCATTATATGTTTAGCTAAGTGGTAGAGCTGGGATTCAGACCCAGTCAGTCTGGGTCCCGGGTCTCATTTTAACTACGTGATGTTGCCTTCCCAGGACACAGAGCAGATCAGAAGCAGACAAGGACAGAGCTGAGAGGGACCACAGCCTGTGGTGCCCAGAGCCTGCCCTTTCCGCTTCAGGACACTGGCATAGGGTTCATCATCAGCAGGGACTAGAGTGGAAGTCAAATTCCACATGAGTGGAGGAAGCAGAGGGTAGGAGGCCTCGGGATCTCCCTGGGCGTATCATAGCTTCCTTCTCAGCGCCCAGCTTGTAAACCATCTGTGGAATGCTAATGTGTACCAGCTTCAGGGAAGACTGTGCTGTTGGCCTTTCATGCGACTTAGGGGGAGGCTCGGGATGCAGCTGCCAGCACAGCCAGCAAAGCATTTGAATTGCTGCTGCCCAGCAAAAGGCAGAGCAACCTTTCAGGGGAAGCATGGCCCAGATTTATGGCTTGTAATTTTCAGTCTCCAGCTTGGATGATCCATGATGCTTGCTG